>JAWPHD010012405.1:0-76055 GCA_037043455.1 Cyrtodaria siliqua
TCACATGTGTTCACATAGACTTGATATAGAGGAGAAACTTAAAAAGTCTTCTTCTCTGAAACTACAAGAGCCAGAGAGGTTTAATATTTTGCATGTACTATAAGCTTATGGTCATCTACGGTTGAACTGCAAAATACCTAGTCTAAATCGTCTGCTGTGATTGCATGAACACATTTTAAAGCTTTGTTTTCTTGGAAATAAATTATAACACTTATATAGGATGGGTTTAAGTACTTCGAATGAGCGCAGCGTTCGGCGTTCCTAATTCTTTAAATATGTCAACTGAAATTATTTTGACATCATGTTTTACTAGCATTACCATTACAAGATGCGTGTGCAATAAAAAAAATCGAAATATTTAATGTTAATGCTGAATTACAGTTACTTGAATTTCAAACGATATTCGATTAAGAGGGATTAATTTAGGAATATCCATGGTTTCATTTTATTATAGACGGACCAGTCTGCAATAAATGGGTCAAACGTTTATGTTTTTATATTTCCTACCAATGTAAAGAACTTTATATCTTTAAGTGGAATTCGAATGTGTTATGTGTTTTATTAGCACACATTACCTGTTTTCATATAAAGGGGGGATAACTCTCAATGATGTTCTTAGTGGTGAAGAGTTCTCTTCATAGTGATTACGATAGGTTTTATCGATGGTCTCTATATAGGTCACACTCTAAACCATGAAGAGCGCTGGTAGTAAAATCTTCATGAATAAATGGTGCAAATATTGAAATTCTGATCCATCGGATAGGTTCAAAAAGTAGAGTAAACACTAAAGTAAGATAAGATAAATGTTATGATTGTCTTACGAACTATACATGCAATTAAACATAATAACATGCGTGCATGGATAAAAGTAGTATAAAAACCGTTCAACAGTTTTAACTACGAGACGACATATCCCATAAAAAATATATAGTATGTAAACATTTTGTAGACTATTTCAGATAACGGGTCCTGCATATGATAAACTGTATCAATACATGTCTTTGTCTATTCTTCAATTAATTTACGTAACATGTGGATTAATAATCCGATAAGTACTGAGGTACATATCCTGTACATTTTAATTGGCCACATATATAATTCTATAAAATTGCTTGCATTATTTAAAAGTGACGTATACGGCCTATTTGGCTGGGTTTTTTGTAACTGTTCTTGTAAAACATATTATTTATATTGCTATAACATATGCTCATTATAATAAAATATTTACATACTTATAATACACTAGTCGAAAGTCCTAAACACATGTCAGTAATATTCTCATTGTTTTCTGTTTTTCACGCTTGATTAGATAATCAGCTTAACTGCAAAACAACGAGTTTAATTCGTATGGAGAGCTGGCGTGCGCAGTCAGTAGCGCGGTGGACTTGTAACAGGAGGCCCGGGTTCAGTAACTCCGTGGTGCACTGAGTTCCGTCGGTGTGTTCTTGGGCAAGACACATTCCCTTAGCCTCGTCCGTCGGATGTGTATCGGTCTATCCTCCGAGCACGTTAAAGAACCATAGGAATCTATTCGATAATAAGAGTAGGGCAGGTTCCCGAATTCCTATGTATCCTTCCCCTCTCACTGGGGCGGCTCTAAATAACCTATACTGTGTTGATGAGCCGTTAAACAACATTCAATTCAATTAAATCGTCTGCTCTGATTAAATGAACACATTTTAAAACGATCAAGTCGACAAATAAATCATTACACTTACAACTACACAATCATCTTTTATTAGCATTATCACTTCAAATGCGTTTGCAATTGAAATTTTCGAAATATTTAATGTTAAAGCCGAATTACAGTTTTTGTAATTTCAAGAAATATTAAATTGAAATGGAGGTAATTTAGGATTATCATTGTTTCATTTTTTGATAGTCGGAACATCTGCACTAAATGAGTCAAACTTTACGTTTTTTACATTATTTCCTACCAATTTTAATAAGTTTATGTCTTCAAGCGGACTTCGAATCACGTTATTTGTTTTATCAGCACATTTCATGTTTCAATTTAAAGGGAGGATAACTCCAAAAATATGCAACAATTGAAACAAAATATAAATATTTTGCAAATTATTGGTCAAAACAAAATGTTTATCCTACAACTATTCTAAAATTTATTTAAATAAGAAAATTAGGAATTATGTTCAGTGTAGTCATCTTTAAGGACGATGCAAAAAACTGTATATTCTGTAAACCAATGGCTAGTATTCAACAAATATTATTCGTAATGAACATGGCTTACATGCAAATGTTCTTGTAAAACATGTTAACATTGTACTGTTTCTTTTATTCAATGTCTGGATGTTTGTTAGTGTTAGCGCATTACGTGGTCGCGTCTTAATTCCATCAAGTGATGGGAAAGCTTATATTTGCAGGATTTTATAACGGATATTTCGACAATAAAAACACGTTTAAAAATTTTTTTTACTGAAAAAATGCAATAACCTGTTTAATATTACCTATTTAATGTTTTAATTTTGCAATATGCAAACTTTTTAAGCTGACGCTGAGGTTTTAATTCATACCACAGCCAACCCCGTTTTCGCTTGGATGGGGTATGAAAGTTAATACTCGGACCACGTAATGCGGAGTACATATTCTCAGTCTATTACTTTGACCTTTGTTTTTTCACGTTTCGATATGTGGCCTGCGGTTTTGTACTTTCCCATAGATTACATTAGCTAATGTTAATACACTTTAAAGTATAGTCGAACACATTATTACACCGATTTCTTTGGCTGCCTACAGTTTTCCGGTTTCTGTCTCGGGGAAGGAATTTTTGTTCGAATGTTATCTAATTGGCATAACTAAGAGACGTTAAGAATGTTTCTTATCATTAGAAGTGTGTAACACATTTTTGTTGTTGACTTGTATGATTCAATACACTAATTAGGCCATATTTCAAATTATGTTTGTTTGCGCCAACGCGACCGAATCGGCCCGAATCCAAAAATATTGTTTTCAGTAAAATATAATTTGTTTAATTGTTTTTTTGTGTAAAAAACATACAGTGTTTCAACTTCAACTTTATTAATTGGGTTTACCGATTGTTTTAGACAGGAATCTTGTTAACATTGCAATACACACCCAGTATACCAAAAAGCATTTTTAGTACAAAAAGTAGTGTCCAAAACTTAAAACTTTAAACAGCATTCGCAGATGAATCTGACATACATGCAAGGAAAACAAAAAGAAGTTTCCTGCCTGCCTACCTACATACCCATCTGAAAACTCGAAGGTCGGGTTTGGGCAAACTAAGATATTTTTAAATGTGACCTTTGAAATTGATCAGTTTATATAGAATTGATTTTCAGATACAACATATAAAGTTGATCATATAACCGTTTCTTTGACAAGGAAAACACACACAATTTCCGAAAGTTGCTTTGTTAAAGGGACACATGGCGTTCTTGAGTTCTATATCAATGATTAAAATTAGCAAGTCGATTTATTAACAATGTAACATGTTGACTTTAAAACTGTTTGCATATACAATATGTAATTAAATAAAAAAATGAGATTTCAATTTTTCTTCGTTCTGCTATCAAATGTTTAAATATATCATTTGTGCAATATACCCTTATAATATCAGTGTTTAATTCTAAAACAATTCACTTTGAACTATTCTCATAATTAATATAAATTATTTCAAATATGTCACTTATGTCGAAAATCTAACCGGACGCCGCGTGTTTTAAACAAATTAAGATTGCCATGTGTCCCTTTAAAATCAAACCTGTGTTTTTAATAAAAAAAAATCGTTTTCCTAAGTCATATTTAGAACAGCGTGAACCATCAGAACTCAGTAATTTATCATGTTTTCCCATCTTTAAAATGCACTTTATTGAAATGTACGGATATACCCTGATAGCATCCGTGATTCTCCGCGTACTCTTGCCTACTTCTCAGTACCGTTAATCAGGACAACTGCGTCATACGACGATTGCACTCTGCATTATTAAGACTTATTACATGTTGCCCGCAGCTTCTAATGTTTATACACGTGACTCCTGCTGCGTATGATTCGTTTATCTCGACTGACAAATTCGTCTGATGAATCAGATCGATACCCAACAACTAATTCCGTTATTGGATGCACATGTAGTGTGATACGTGTGATGATCCAGAAGCATGGAAATGGAGGAACATGCGTTTTGAACATAATTATCTGACCTACCGGTCATGATATTGTTTGTTTGATTTCCGTTTTATGTCACCTTCTATCTTGTTTCCTCTTCAAGTAATCATAGATTGTTTATACATGTTTCAGAATCGTGATTGTGGATACTATGAGTGTTACGTAACTATTATGTCATAGGAATCAAAGACATAGTTGTGCTTTTATAATTAAGAATTTTGATAAAGATTGGTAAAAGATATACAAATTGTCTATGCTATACTTGTGGAGTCATTCGGGTATACAATAACACATCCTGTGCCCGTGATTTGCCAGTGCAGACACTTTGGCATAGCAACACTGAGCCCGTGCTACATGTGGAAAGATTTTGGTATATACAGTAACAATGTGTTCGTGCTATATTATATGGAGACCGTTTGGCATGTAATACCACTGTGGCCATGCTATATATGTGAAAACATGTTGGTATATAATAACAATGTACACGTGCTATACACGTGGACACATAATGGTGTACCCGTGCTATACAAGTTAAGACATTTGGGTATATAATAACAATGTATACGTGCTAAACACGTGGACACATAATGGTGTATAGCAACAATGTACCCGTGCTATACTCGTGGACACATAATGTTGTATAATAACCATGTACCCGTGCTATACAAGCCAATACATTTGGGTATACAATAACAACGTATCCGTGCTATATATGCGGAAACATGTTAGTATATAATAACAATGTCCCCGTGCTATACGTTTGGAAACATTTGGTATATAATAACAAGGTAACCGGGCTGTATATGTGCAGACGTTCGGGTATACTAAGTCACGTTTGTTCCTTTTAGCAGTGTCTTCTCTGTGAGAAGATATGCACATTTTACTTTTGTTACACAGGTATATATATAGATACACAGGTATATATAGAGCCCATAATGACTAGATGTGTGTCTTTATTAATAAGTCTTTATGAACCGATATCTTCTATACTTTATGAACTTATTCTAGTTATGCATATTGTGGCATGCCAAACAAACGTATACATGTAATTTAGTTTCAACTAACATTACATGTAGCGTCTGACTTGCCCCGTCTTTAGTTATTAGTTCCTCAATATCTCATGCGCTGTGCTTCTGTTTGGTCTAAATTAGCAGATGCAAAGTATACGCCTGGAGACAAATGCATGTCAGATATCATAGTGTCAACGTGATACTGCGTCTTCCTTATGTCCTATTAGTGTCTACCGTTTTCTGGCTTCTGTCTACGGGGAGGAATATTGTAAAAATGCAATTAAATTGGCATATTGTAGAGGTGGTATACAATATTACGGTGTTCCGTCAAGGCCATCGTACCATTGCCATCGTACCAAAGTCGATGCGCGACCATCGTACCATCCTCATCGTACCATCGCCAGTTTACCATCGTGTTATCGTACCATTGCCATAGTACCATCGTACCATCGCGCATCGACTTGTAAACCTTGATACGTGATGGTACGATGTTCCTAACGGAACAAGGCACAATACAGATAAAACTCCACATGCGTTAATATTATCGTTGATTGAATTTGTATAGAGACATATTATTTGGGTTGAGTTGTGTTGGAAAAAGAATCGTCATGTACCAAAACAACGCGTTCTAAGTAATATTTCTCATACACAGTTAATAACCGCTCTGTTGTATTTTGTCTTATTGTTGCCGTTCAATATAGATTGATTTTGATGCTTTTAATGTAGTTTTGTTTTGTCCATAAATTGGTAACTTGCCTGCCATGCATGCTAAACAGTTATACATTATATATTGAGGTTTAAAATATTTCGGAACTTTAAACATGAACCTGACTTTTCGTAGATGAATTATTTCGAATATCGCTAAAAAATCTATCTTGGAATCGCAACGCATCGATACTAGATCGATATATCATCAGCGTAAAGCTGGCAGAACTTCATATTTTATTTGAAATCAGCACTGGGCCCAGTGGATATCTAGTTATTATTAGGCTCTGAATACGGAAATAGCGGGCCTGGCGTCATTGTTGTGTTTTATTAGGTGTGTACTTAGGCAAGACACTTATGTACCTCAGATTCTTCCGTCGGAAGGTAATCCGGCCAGTCCAGTGTATAGGAGTCTATCATCCGAGAAAGTTAAATAAACTGTAAGAATATAATCGATATTAAGAGTTGGGCATTGTTCCCGGGTACCTATACTCTGTTGCAAAAGAAAGTGGACACTGAGTTTTGTTTAGATTTAATTGTATAACTTTTTTTAGAATTAAATTGACAAATTCCAAAATGAATATGCCATGTTAAGTATCAAAGTTTTTAGCATTCCATTGCCAATATCATGTTGTCATTAGTTTTTTTAATTGGTCGTATCATTAAGGGACTGTCGCTTGATAAACAGGATAGGGTGTAAAGTAACATTTTCAAAGTATCCAGTTTCTTTTGCAACTGAGTATATGTATCATTCCCTTCTCTCTGCGGCGACTCGAAATAACATAAAATAATGCGTTGATGAGCCGTTACCATTGTTACCATAAGTTCTTTCAATCCATTACCGTGGTGTGACCTAGTGAAAGAGCGTCCACCTCGCATACGGAAGGTCGTGGGTTCAATCCCCAGTCGGTCATACCAAAGACTTTATAAACAAATATAGCTCCAGTGCTTGACGTTCAGCATATAACGGGTAGTTGTAGAACTGGTAGGCTCGGTGTCAGTATAATGTGATAGTGTGATAGTATCAAATACTAAACGCATCACATTTAATATTGTGATGATTATGTTTGAATATTCCATCATTTTATTTTAGATAGTCTTATCTGTGTATTGATGCTAGACATATGCAGTGTGTTATCCCAGAGGCTTTGCATGTATGTAATATTACAACAAGTCCATATAGTTCAATGTAAAATGTTCGCACTCTACTGATTAAACTTTATATATAAAGAATATTATGTCGTTTCTTATCTTACTATCTCCAAAGTATTATTTAATTCCAAATGCGATTATTATTTCTGTTTCAGTCTTGACCGATAGGCAGCTATCGTCGTACGGAGTGCCAAAGAGGCCTGGTATGTACTAGTTTAGTGATTAACTGTAACTAATGTTAGCCTAATTATGTAAGTGTTATATAATACGACAAATTGCAATGATGTCTAAGAAATTACCCCGTTTGATAAAACGTCCATGAAAACACATACAATGAACTGTGATAACTGCTCGTTTTGTTACGTGTATAGCTTAGCTATTATCAATTCGCAAACACAAAGGCGAAGTTCATCGCGGTCCTGATCCTGGTCCTGATATCGTCAACACTACATCTACGTCTCCGTGGCCGAATGTTTAACGTGGTTTCGTTGTAAACCTTCGCCTCTCACCGCAGCGGGTTCGAATAACACTGGGAGCTCGACTTGCAAGTGACCCTAGTGTCGATTCTTACGGATGGCGGGAGGTGTACAGTACTGGTTATACCCAGGAAAAGTGGGTGGTCTGCCTCCACCACAAATAAATCGACCGCCGTATATAACCTTACAATTGTTGAAAATAAAAACCATACATGTTATACTTACGACAATCGCACACTCATTGGGACAAGCTACAAACGGAGATATACGCGGAAGTGTCCCACCGTAACATCCTAGCTGGTGAAAATGGTGGCAACTTGTAAACAAAGACAAAATAATCGGGGAATGCTATTCCACGTAGTAATGTTAATACTTTGCTCACAAACCGGAGTTACTCCAGATTAGTGCTATATTTGAAGCCAGCTACTTTTGTCCTGTACGATTTCGATGGAAGAAACACACCGCATTCTTCAACAGGAGAAACGTTGCTTCAAATAAAGCATTAATCTGGAATAACTCCGGTTTGTGAGTAAAGTATTAACATTACTACGTGGAATAGCATTCCCCGATTATTTTTTTTAGAATAAATGAAAAACCAAAAGTCACTCTCAACTTTGTGTACAAGTTGTCACCAGTGTCAACCGCTCGGAAGTTACCTTGAGACACCTGCGTATAGCTCCGTTTGGAGCTTGTCCCAATGATTATCAGCCGTGAATCGGTTACAATTCCTATCTGATATCTTAAACTTCGATCATAACACATCTGGTTAGTTAACAACGTACACAGTAGGGCTGTGGCGAATGCAGGGATGGCGAACGCGATACATATCACGAATACAGAGTGACGAATATGAATATTTATTCATGAATATTCAGTAAAGAAACAAGACCAAAACAAAACAGTACTTACTCTAAAGGTGGTTAACGCAAACGTTATTCCGTATTAGCAGATTGTAAACAGTACATAAAAGAAGTTCAAATAATTATATGTTTCTTTGAAGAGATGAGCTTATCAATATGTATTAACACAATCTCTGATTTGAGGGCTGCCCGTAACAAAACAATGTCTTAGGGACATGATTTCAAATGTATTTTATCAGATGTTATTAATACATTTAATCAATAAAGTTACACAGCATTCCACCTAGCAAGTTGATGCAAACGTCGTAGTTCGCCAAACATTAAACGCATTCAAACACAAATCATGCATTTTGCGTCGTTTGTTGATTCAATCTTCTCCGTGCTATTTAATATTAAACAGGCACGCACATTAAGATCCTCTATGTATGCTATGACATTGTAGCATGACACAGACGTATAGCCGGTCATTATTACCATTACAGATGTGTAACGTGACATTATTAATATTACAGATACTGCAAAACTGTTGAAACACATTAAAGCCCATGGTCTCTCTGACACAGAAGCAGTTTTACAAGAGACATTTGATCAATGGAGAGACGCTCCATTAAACGTGGCGATCCTTGGACCTGCTGGAACAGGAAAATCAAGCCTGATCAACAGCTTGAGAAACATCCCTGACAACCACCCATCCGCCGCACGTGTTGGAGTTAACGATACTACGAAGGACTGCAAACCATACCCGCACCCGAAGTATAAAACGGTGGTTCTATGGGATGTCCCAGTAACAAAGTTTGTGCAGTTTGACATATACGATTTCTTCCTTATTTGTTCGGTTGGCCGTTTTACGAAATATTCTGAATTGCTTGTAAGTGAAATAGAAACCCGAGGTAAACGTTTTTATTTGATAAGAACCAAGATAGATTTTGACATGATGAACGAGCAACGGCGTCTGAAAGAAGGTTTTAATGAAAAGTATCTCACTGATTCGGTCAGGGAATACTGCGAAAACAGTTTAAATATAGTAGAAGATAATGTTTTCCTAATATCAAATGCCTATTCCACAATATACGATTTCCCAAAACTAGTGTCAAAGTTAGATGCTGATTTTAAGTTTGAAAAGAAAGCTGCCTTTCTGCTGAGCCTATTTGGTGATTCGGGGAATGCCATTACCGGTGTGGAACAGGCAAAAATGTTGCAGAGTCGCGTATGGAAAGTTGTATTAGCCTCAAGTTTTGGAGCAGTCGTACCGATTCCTTGGCTGTCGACAAACGTTGACATATCGATAATTCTACAGGAAATTCTGTTTTACCGGGAACAGCTTGGATTAAGTGAGGAATCATTAGCAAAAATGGCAAACATTGCTGGTGGAGATATTATTACACTTAAAAGGGCCATACAGTTTAAAACACCTGCATCCATTTATACGGGTGAAGGTCTAAGTTCGTACCTAATGGAGCAGGATAAACAAGAAACAGACGCCCATGATACTTCTATGACCATGTTTGGAGGACTTCAAGGTTGGGGCCAGTCCACCTATTACACCAAGTCCAATACACTGAAACACATCCTGAATATGATGCAAGAAGACGCTGAGAATGTTCTGAAATATGTTATAAACACACATACAATATATGTGTAATAACACAACTAGACATGATGACTGATTCATAGTTGCATTTTGTCTTCCATTTTTATTATTTGTTATGTGAAAATAAGCAAGCCTTTTCCAAGATGTCAAAATCACAACTTTTTTAAAACGATCCTGAAAATCTCATTAGATGGAAATACAGTATTGATATGTTACAGAGCAAGAAGAAAATATTGCCATATTACTCAGTTTCGTGAAGTCGTTAATACGTGTATTTGTATTTGTTCATCGAAACATCTTTAATGTTATTTATACACACATTTGCATGTGCACGGACACGTATAAATAGCCATGTAAAGGTAGACATAAAATTAATCAGGAAATTAATCATTCAAAAATGAAATATTAAACTCAACCATCCAAAAACACGAAATCAAAATAAAAAACAGGAATAATTAAAGAAGGATATGCAGACCAAAATCATAAAACAGTTGAAATAAGGACACCGCCTTTGAACAGTCACTGGCAAAAACATCTGATGGGTTTCAGCCAAGGTTTTAAGGTGCACCAAACCTCACTCCGCCCTATTGTCATCCCAATTAAACGGGACAGTGTAAATAATGAAATTCCGGACATGTTACTAGGCAACAGTAATAGGCAATATAAGTATAACACAAACGTGATCATGTATATATGAATATGATAAAGCAAAGAAAGCCACAAAGCAAGAACTCAGTGACTTGGTAGAAGCCAGAGCAACAAGATAATAACCCATTTAGGGCACTACAAGACAATATGAAGACACTCATTAAACGTTACCAGTCCTTTCAGGATTTAGGTAGACGTCTTCAAGTTTAAGTTAAACATTATTATTATAATAGAAACAGATATGTCGGAATTAACAGAAAGCAACACATGTGCACACAAGGCTAAATTCATATTGCAGTTATTGAGGACGAGTACGATGCGTTATTCTTCTGTCAAAGATACAGAGATTCTTTCTTGTTGCGATAACATGACGATATTTAAAACGTTGTATTTTATCCATAAGATATTTCAAACAAGAGATGGACAAGCAGGAAATAATAATTAAGTTCTATACTCAGAAATATAATTAAGTTCTATACTCACAGTTTACCTTAACATTGATGTACGGTCCTTTTGGAATGTCTTACAAAGAGTCTGTTGCTTTTGTATAAATTTGTATTGTACAGTATACTTTGTATTGTAGGCTTGAGGCCTCTGCTTACTTAATAAAGAAGTATTGTTATACAGATAAGGGTAAACAGGCTAAGATAGTTGTTAACAAAGAATGTGGTTTCCACTGCGTGTTGCTAATTTAAAGACAAGTCTGAGACACTACTGTGTACGCTTTGATCGTCTATAACTGTGAGTGTCAGTTGCATGTCTGGATAATTACGGAAGGAAACACTCGAAGATTAGTGCAATTTATGGCAATTACGACAAGTGCTGGTGCGAACGTCGTCCGTCATGAACGTAACCATGGCAACGATAAATGATGATCTTGCATAATGTTGGTATAGCAATGGAAAATGGAAAACAAATGAGACCAACGTGACAATAAATTGAGTCTTGCTTCTGCAGACGTCACTTCGTTATCTATAATTTAAGCTTAATTACAACAGTTATTCAGACTTTGCTGCGTGGTTCTAATCCTTTTACACATGCTTTGATCACGTATGTGGACTGAATTGGGTTTTGCGGTGCACCAACATAAAAAGGTTATATGACGCCACAAGAATGAACATACATTTACAGGCCAATCCTCCATTTACATCGAGATAAAAAAAATGCAGAATAGGCCTCAAACCTTCTCATCTTCAGAACTACAGACTTTCCTGAAAATAAAGTTGTAAACGCTCCATTTTTCGCTGGAGCCACGATTAACTTGTCTGTCACCACTCAAGTAGCACCTAAACATTTCAGGGATGATGATGAAGACCTTTAATGAACCAAAAATGAACATGAATTCGGGGAACTGTTACCACACTGTCTGGATAAGCAGTGACCCTATTCTTGCCCGGGAACCACACGGGGCTTGCAATTCCGTAAAACTTTTGGAATAGAAGACAATTAAGTTGACCAAAGGAACAAGATCAGTCACATACAGCAAGAGTCCATGTCGCTTATTATGGTTGACCATTAAACCCTGACGTTGACGTTGACTTACACCTTGACCTTTACATATTGGGTATACAAAGTTTAATGAGGGGTATCATGCCACGTGTCTATGGCTTGATGTCCCAGTGTTGCAAAACTATAAAGTTGAGCATTGAGCTCACTGTTACAAGTAGATGACTGAACGATTGTTAATAGCTATGTTTAACAACATAAATATATAGATTTGAAAATGTAGCAGATGTAAATAACGCATTTTTGATTGTCTGAGCGAGAAACACGAGACCTTGAGCGTGCTAACCTTCACGCTTGATGATCTACTTTTTAAACGGGAGACACTAAATTTATATTTTACGATTATATACCTAAAAACAAGTAGGTCACGGAATTACATTTTATTGTCGTAATATTCATAACAATGTGAAAATGACAATGAACAAACAGGAACAAACAGGAAATCAAATCATATGATAGCAATTAAGATAACATATGGATTACATACAAGTAAAAACAGTAATGATGATCATTTCTAAAACAAAACAACTGTCAAAATCTGTTTTTAACAATTTTGGTAAGGCGGCCATGTTGTAATTGTAATATTTAATTTGAAAGACATTAACCTAATGATCATCCGTACGTATTTTTGGTTAAAATTTACCGACAGGTTTCTGATGAAAAGTTGTATCAGCTAAACACAAGCAATGTTTTACGCAAGCGTAAAATAGCTGCCGAGAGACAAGAAGTTAACATAATAATATATCAAGTAACGGGTGTTAAAACAATATTAAAAAACACAAATGTTGTCACGGAGACATAAACACGCCACGACCGTTTTTACTTACATTCTTCCCGATTTTTACCATCAGTTCTTCCAATCAAGCATTTTAAATCAATGTGGGCGACCTCGCTTCTTTCTGTTCAAAAACCTTGACATGCCTTACATACTGATTACAATTACCTTGTAATGCGACGTGCTAGAAGTACACATCACCACATATATACAATTGTTCACGTGTGCGTTAGAGTGTACATTACAACACATATAAACTGTTCACTGTTACCATGTGTAATTATAAGATTGCGTTATCAAAGTGAAAAATGTAACAGAATAATATGAACCAATGAAAATTAAAAGAAAGAAAAAGAAAAAAAAGGGAAATCAGCAGGCTTGAACCCTACCTTTCCGGGCACTAACACGGCGCCCAGACCAACTGCACTGTTGAGGCATCTGAATATTTCGTCGCTAATATACATATAATAGTAATGATTACATGCTACATTTCAGTAGACTGGTTTACGAAAACGTCATTTCAGCAAGTGAAATGGTAACATTTCAACATTACATAATATGTGTTTATACCATTCAAGCTTTTAAGACGAGTTCTCTAGGAATTCAAGTTGTAAAGCATGCGTATTGCCACTTACATGAGTCACAGTCTGTTAACCATTATAAGAGTCAGCTGCCGGACGAGCATGATGACGGACGAAATGCGGACGGAAAATTTCCACACTAGTCTAGTGAACCTTCGGCTCAGGTGAGCTGAAAAGAAGGTATGCGTGGAAAACAAAACACCAAAAAAGCATGAGACAAATTGCTTTAGTAGTTATTAGTTATTGCCTAAATGTTGAATTCAGTTACATTGTGTTTACTTTTACAAAAAGTTCGTAAGTTTCCAACTTGAACGAACTCACCCATCATTTACACAATGGGCATGTGCATAGTTGCTGCACATTTTATCATAGCCTCTCTGTTTACGCTGGAGCCACAGTGTTTCTTTTCTTCCACCACTCAAATCGACCTGAAACTATTACCGAGAACAAATATAGGGAAAGTCGATTCATTTTTTTGCCAGAGAACCACATCGGCCATAAAGGTGATGATACCACTGCTCAGTGTTTCGTTTTGTGAAAAAGTAGTACCAATCCAAAGCAACGATTTCCCTTCCGCAATGCCTGCGCTTGATCCGGTGTGCGCTTAGGCATTTATAGTCTTAGCTGGAATTTCGACGGCTTCTGCCATAAATCATATCGATATTTTATAATTCACGAAGCCTATGCAGGGATCATTGAGCCGTATTGTCACAAATGTTAATCTTTACAAATTTGTGGCTAGGAAATCATTATTCATATGGACATCTCTGACTCTAATGACGTTAATTTGTACGTATTAGGGTCTTTAACCGGTCCGTAAGCATCACTCTTTTAGGAATAATGTAAAGACCCTGTGCGCAATTATTTATAACCAGGATTATTAAAAAACAGAAATCGCTGTCTCCGGAATCTGGAAAAATGCATGATGACTTATGAATAGACGATTAATGGGGAAGCCATTGAATTGCAGGTTTCGGAAGGAGTTAAATGATGACGAAGCACAGCATCGTTATGTGCGACCTGCGAGACGATGATTCAAACTGCCACGTCGCAAATGCATTCAACAGCATAGCTGTCAAGCTTGCAATGGAAGTCTAGGATGAGATGGGGTTCCAGGGGGCGGGTTTTCTTTGATGCCCCACTGACGCCCTAACGGTCTGTGGTTGAGTTTCATGAATTTCAGCCTACATGTAACCTTTACATACTGTGCATATGATCATACACGTATTTAGGCCAAAGTCAAATGCTAATTATTTAACTTATTTTACACACTTCGATGCACTTTTCGATGTCCCAGAAAAAGAAAGTTGTGATTGTTGATTTCAAAAGAAACAAATTCTGCTGGTTTGACAGGGTACTGGGCGGACCTTTTTGGTTTATTTTTAGAATGCGCGAGAAGGCAGAATGTATGCGTGTGAGCGTAATTTAACACAAACGTGCGTGTGTCTCACGTGAAACTTGACAGGTATGCAACAGCGTAATAGTAGTAATATTTTATTCCATCATGTACCCGTGCGTAGTAGAGCGTGTGACCACTACAATAAACATGTCGCCAGTTGTCAATCATTTATTCATTTCAACCAATCAAACCAAAACGATACCTCCGACAAACAACAGCACGTGCCACTGTATAATAAATCACGTGCAACTATGTTATAATATAACCTATTGTCAATATACTCCGAAATCAACAATAGGGCGGAGATATCTAAGTACTGGCGACATGTCAATTGAATTGAATTGAAATTAATTGGATTTTCTAGTCGCATCAATATCTAAGGTCATTCGGTGACTTTCACGCTTTCATTGGTGGAGAAAGACAACCAGTTGGCCCCACCCCGCTGGGCAATTTCCGTAGAACCACCGACGTTCTTCAAGCCAGCTGGATAGCTTCCCCACATAGAGATCCCTGGTCCCATGATGACTCGAACCCACAGCGGTGAGTGGCAAGTGATTTCAAATAATCAGAGTCTCCAACCACTTGTCAATGACGTTATTTTTGTGGCCACTACAAAGCTTCTAAAGCAGCTGGTACAGTATATATGCATTTAAATGTGTGTATTTAATACAAAGAGGCAATGCCGTCAGTTTGTGCTATAAATATGTTATTCATGTGCAAAGAAACGTTAAGCGTACTGGTCAGGGGCCAGTTTCCGTCCAAGTCCAGTTTCCGTCATTCTCATTTAAAAACTGTTTTTACACTGCAAATTAACAGTCGTTTAGCACTGAAGATTGTAAACAGAAGAAACAACCAAAATGTAAATAAGCGGTACAAAAATGAAAGGGCTTTCTCCGAAAAGTGTGTTTACTTCCTTATATGGCGTTGGGGATGCACGCGCATACTGCCGCATAATACATTATTAAAAACAACAACATTGTTAAAACGTCATATTTTTATCACACCAGCTACCGTGATAATATTTTTTAACCAAAGAGAGACAACTCGTAGAACCTGTATCTGTTTAATTTACAAAGAGTTACCCATTGTTATTATCGCATATACCAGGCGCATTGTTATAGTGATCGTGGTAAATGGTGGAACAATGCAAACATACAATTTTTTTGATGAAATTGTTGAATTAGATTTGCAAACACGTTTTTAATTCATAAAATTTTACTGCATCATGACCTAGTTGAATCTATCACTCGATAAAAAAAATGATGATGGAAACTAGGCTTGAAAACAAAATGAGTTTTAGTCTATTTATACAAAGGTCACGTGCCATATAATACCAAATGTTGTGGTGTCATATTTCAGGAAGAGGTAACCTTATGGAAAGTAGAGTAAAAATTGTCAAGACACATAGATGTATCTGAAAAATTAGTTTAGTGACGGAAAGTGGCCCCCGACCAGTATCCTCTCTGTGGTTTATATTTTTAGATATTATCTTCTCCTTTTCCTCCCTTTTCATGACATGAAACTAACTTCGAGTTGACAGTGCCTGTACAATGTACATGTACAAATGTCTTGTTTAACTCTCCTTTACCTAACATTAATACTTTTCCAAGACAGTATTTCAGTGCTGTTATTTTTACTAAAACTTTAAGTTTGTTTTTGCAACACTTAGCAGAAATTAAAAGAAATAAACAGAAGACTGTGGTGGAGCCATTACAGCTAGGTGTCCCCAACAAAAGCTAGCTTTATGAAGAGAAATTAAATAAGCTGATAAATCTGTTTTTATAAAAAATAAAAAATAAATTGTTTTTATTTATTTCTCTAGGCATATTATATTACAATGTGTTATATATAATAATTAAACGTTCGCTTATATAGTTACTTATATTAATGGTGCAACAACTTGCAATACACGTAAGTCATAAAACAAACTTTAAGGAGAATGTATATAGAATTAGTGTTTGCCCTACTTTTTCCTCCAATCAGACGGTGAGGAATTTTAAAAAAATGGCGAACTTATTCATGTAAATTTCTAACGATCAACCAATTTTAACCATTTAATCTTACTAAAGGGCACGCGCTTGTTTGGACACAAGGAGGCGGATTAAGTAGAAGCACGAACGTGTTAAGAGGCGTGGTTTCGTAGAAGCGCGGGGAAAAGGTAGGGCAAACACTAAGTCAGTTAGAGGCTAAGAAGTGAAATTTTAACAATTACGAAACCCCGGTCCGTCGCTGTGCTCCTTCCGTTAGGTTTTCTTAATTGTTAATATTTCACTTCATAGCCTCTAACTAATACTTAGTAGGGATAGAAGGAGTTTAATGGTGGTGAGAAATAGGATTATTAGAAGTTTCGGACAGAGCTACATTGTTGATGCCGTGTTTATATTACAGTGCTTTATGTATATATATATATATATACACACATATATACGAATACACATACATTACACATAGTGGTTTTTCATATCGTATATTTCAGTCGCCCTTCAGTTTCTCTTATGTTTTCATGTTTTTCCATTTTTGTTGTGTTGTTCAATTTTATCTTTAAATATATCGCAATATTCTGTTCTATATTCTTTCCTTTGTTTAAATATTTTATAAAACAGTCAAACTCACGGATGGCTTTATTGTATTTGTTTATGAAAATGAAATATTTTGCAATAAAGTTGATACTACAGATAAGATGTTTTTTTTTGTTTTTGCTTATACCAGATGATATTGTTTTACATCCAAAACGCTTACCCTGGAGAAATCTTTGTAAACTCGTCCAGAATTGTTGAATAATTTAATATTCCCAAAATAAATTTATAAGAGATTCAGCATGCATTCCTCAAAAATCAGCTGATAAACCTATCAATTTGTATACAACTACAAGAGACGAAAAGCGAACGAATTCTTAACTCTCTGGTTAAAACGACAGGGTTTCATTATATATATAGTATACAGTATATAGTATCCTAAGTTTGCGCCAAACGCGTACACTGTCAATAATGAAACTTTGCAGGAATACGCTTTGCTGTGTTACGTATTGTTTTAGTCTTTTTTCCTGAAAGAAAGAACTTACGTAGCCATGTACCATTCGATTATAAGCAGCATATTGTACATACAATATATAGCGGAAATTCCCGTGTCGCGTTTCTTTTTCCTTTCAGTATATATATTTAAACTTAAATATATACGTAAGACAAATATATGCATAAGACTTAAATATATACATAAGACTTACATATATACATAAGACATATATATATATACATATACGGTCGTGTAGGCTAAAGTTGCGCATCTACTGATCCTGCATACTCATGTTTTTTTTATTACAAATCAACCACACAAACATTTTCCACATATTTTGTTTTCACGGAATTAGGTAGACAGACATTGGAAACAAATTTAATGGTGTGTCGCCTGTGTAGCATGGCAGACACGTAGGGATCACTTGTCCGTCGTTTGTCGTCCATCGTCGTCCGTCGTTCGTCACACTAACGTGCAACCGAACCTTGGTTATAACTTGAAAAGTAGTTGACCTATGTTCATAAAACATCACACATATCTTCATATTCCCTCAAGGAATGTCTTTAAACATGTTCAATAACTATGGCTTTCAATTTGGCAGAGTTATATTAATTTTCGTAAACCTTTAACTTGGAACCTAACCAAGCTCAAACCTGACCATAACGTGAAAAGTATTTGACCTATGTTCATGTAACTTCGCACACATCTTCATATTACTCAAAGAAATGTCGTTTACACTAGCCTCGGTCACGCGGCCCGCTTCTGATTTCTTCGTTACGCTATGCTACACGGATCCAGAACCAGGGCCTGGGGAAACTACGCCATTTAAAAAAATCGCCCTCTCGTTTTGGGCGATTTTGGCGAGATTTTGAGAGATTCAACGAGACTTTCAAAACACTTATTTCTAAATTGATTTCATAACAATTTCTTACTTTCAACTTTTGAGAAGCAGCATGTGACGTCAAAAATGGTAACAGGTGCATCAACAATTGACGTTGTACATTTATTTCCAACATGACGTCACGCAAACGTTGACTTTATGCGCGTGAAAAAAATGCGCGAATAAATTGTGCTAATCGCTACTGGGAGCTTTAATTGACCTAATCTGCCCAGACCGATATCTGCAAGTAAGACATATGCATGATACGGTCTAGCTGGCCGAGACTACGTTTACACATGTCCAATAACTTAGACTTTCATTTTGGCGGAGTTAACCTACAACATAACCTTGCTCATGACTTGGCAAAATATTGACCTATGGTCAGAACACTTTATGCAGTTCTTTTTTATCAAAAGTTGTATTAACACATATATTCGTAACTTTTGGCAAGCCGCTTGGGATTTGTCATTTAACAATAAACTCCATTCAATTAAACCGTTACTCTTAGAATGGCATTCTTCTAGTGAACCCATTCGTCGAGAAGTTGTCCTAGCCTGGTGCAGTATAGGGCATACACGTTATACTCATTCATATTTATTACAAGGTGAGCAATTACCAGAATATATACCCTGCTTCGCACCGGTTAACGGTCAACCACATATTGTAGGGAATTGTAGACGTTGATTCTATGCGTCAAAGGTACTACAATGTTAATATTATGAAAGAGTTATTACTTCGTTTCTTCATCTTTTATCAGTTTTTGCGCACAATATGACCTATTTATGTGTCGACGTGCCGTAAAACACCATTCATTCATTCATTCTTCTTTATCAATTAATACATAATAATAATAATAATAATAATAATAATAATAATAATAATAATAATAAAAATAGTATTAATAATAATAATATCTTTATTTCAAGAGGTAGCCAGTCTAACATATGGTCCTCAAACAAAACAGAATACATTTACAGTATATACAAACGTGATTAAAACAATGGTACAAATATGAATTGATTGAAGTTTATTTAACCGATTAATATTCTTAATATGATTAATATCAGTTTGATAACAGTATTAAAACAATATATATGTATTATAGGGGTTCTGGACCACAACTAAATCACCCCAAATAATCTAAAATCACCACACAAAATTTTTCAGTTTACTGAAAACTAAGTCAATTAAACTGGTTATTTAGCATGTCCCAGGCGCTAAATAACCCAAGATTTTAAGATTGAATTGTGAAAATGTTTTAAATTTGGATGTTTAAATTTTATTGCAAAATAGAGGTTAAACATTAAAACTTAGGAACAAACTTTTTTAAAAATATGGTACTGAAGAACACAAGTTTAAAAAATTTTACTAAATTATTTTTTTAATACAAGCTCATAAGCATGATTTAATATAAGTTTAATTTAAAATATATTTTTTTATAAGCCTTTTTATAGTAACATTAAAGTAATTAGCTCCACAATTATAACAAAATTTGTATTTTGCATAAGTGCCTTCTCCACACCATAAACATGGTGAAACACGGCTTGTTTTTAATCTGTATTTGTGCAAACTGCAATAATTAGAATCCTTAGTCGGCTTATTTTTACACGGCGGATGTAATCCTACTTTTAAAAATTGGCAGACTTTTATACTACTCTCCATTTTATATATATAATTATTTTATATTTAAGAATTTATATTTATAATACATAACAAAGAAAAAACATGAGCAGTGAAAAAAACGAAGAGACTATAAGACTTTTAGCAGACCTGTACAAAACAGGAGCTATAAGCAAAGAAGTATTAGCCCATAGTCTTTTGACTATTGAAATACCAAAAAAAACAGATATACCAATCCCAGCAGTTAAGGAACAAAATTTTACATTAGAAAATTTAAGAAAGAGACGACATAACAAAAAACTACGTAAAAGAGAAAAGAAAAAACAAGAAGATGTTATAAATGAGCAAAATAAAAAATATGCCGATTTAAAACAAAATGTTATAAACGAACTAAAACAAGATATTAAAGATAAAAAAGATGAAGAAAAATTAAAACTAGTTGACAATCCAAAATGCGGATATTTTAGAGCATACGAAATATCTGTAAATAAATACAAAGATCCTCAAAAAGTATTTCATGATAAAAAATCTATTATTACAAAACAAATTATCAAAGAGCTGATAAAAACTAAAGGATTAAAGTTTCAATTAGCTCTTACTATAGATTTATTTAAAGATGATGGTTCTACCAAAAATACACCACTGCAGTATTAAACAGTGAACAAAATGCCATTTTGAGCTCTGAAAAAATAAGCGAGTTGTATGACAATTCATCTGCATTTATACAAGAAAGTCTAGAAAGATTTACAAACACAGCATCTGGATTAGAAGTTGATCACTGTGTTAAGCTATATTTGAATATTGCAAAGTATGAACCATTAAAAGGTTCTTCATATATTCCACTGCCTGAAGAAATAGCTAATAAAAAAGCAATAATAAACGTAAAAAATAATGATAATCAGTGTTTGTTTCATGCTATAAATTCTGCTCTAAATCCAGCCGCAGATCACACCGACAGGTTGTCAAAATATCCTAGTATAGATTTTCTAAAAAAAGACGGAATTGACTTTCCTACACCAATTTCTCAAATTTCAAAAGTAGAAAAACTAAACAATCTTGCTATTAATGTTTACGGATGTACCGTATCAGAAAAAAGTAAAAAAGTAAATGTTTTTCCGTATAAAATATCAGAACAACCCAAAGATATTAATAGAATTAATCTGCTTTTGATATCTGATAAAAATGTTACAAACAACCACTATTGCTGGATTAAAAACTTAAATAGGTTATTATATGATCAAAACAAATATAAAGGCAAAACTTATTTCTGTGATCGTTGTCTTTATGGATTTTCAAATGAAGACTTACTAACAAATCACAAAGAAGATTGTGAGGGTATCAACAAAAAATCTTGCAAAATAGAAATGCCAGAAAATGGTAAAAATACTGTAAAATTTAAAAATTACCAAAATAAAATGCATGTTCCTTATGTAATATATGCTGATTTTGAAAGCATAATTAAACCACAATTAAAACAATTTGGAAAAAAATCAGAAATTCAAAATGTGCACGAAGCTTGTGGATTTGGATACCAAGTTGTCAGATATGACAACAAAGCTAATGATTCGGTTATTTACAGAGGTGAAGATGCTGTTGAAGTGTTTTTAAATCGCCTAGAATGTGAGAAGAGCAACATTAATAATATATTTGCTCACCCAAAACCATTAATAATGACTCAACAAAATGAAGCAGATTATGAAAAAGCTACACAATGTTGGATATGTGATAATGAAATAGGCAGAAAATCTGGTAAAAACTGTAAAGTAAGAGACCACTGCCATTTTACTGGAGAATACAGAGGTGCAGCACATAAAAACTGCAACTTAAAAATAAAAATAAAACCTGGCAAAACTTCAATTCCTGTCATATTTCACAACCTCAAAGGATATGATAGTCATTTGATTATGCAAAAAATACATAAAATGAAAGGTAATATAACATGTATTCCAAATAATGCTGAAAAATACATATCATTTAGTGTCGGCCAGCTTAAATTTTTAGACAGTTTCCAATTTATGGCTTCGTCTCTGGAAAAATTGGTTAAAGCAACAGACAAATCTGATTTCAAAATTACAAAAGACCAATTTAAAGAACAAACAGATTTACTTTTACGAAAAGGTGTTTATCCATATGAATATTTTGATAGCATGGATAAATTTAATGAAACCAAATTACCACCGATTGAATCATTTTACAGTAAACTTACAGATGATGGTATTACTCAAAAAGATTACGATCATGCCCAAGAAGTATGGGAAAAATTAAAATGTAAAACTCTTGGAGATTATCATGATTTATATTTAAAAACTGATGTAACTTTGTTGGCTGATGTATTCCAAACTTTCAGAAAAACATGCATGAAATCATATAAACTCGATGCTTTACATTACTACACAGCACCTGGATTATCTTGGGATGCTTTACTTAAATTTTCAAAAATAGAACTAGAACTTCTTACAGATATGAATATGCACTTATTTATAGAAAAAGGTATGCGTGGTGGAATTAGTATGGTATCAAAACGATATGCCAAAGCAAACAATTCACATGTAGCTGATTATAACCCTAACAAGGAAAACAACTTTTTAATGTATTATGATGCAACTAATCGTTATGGGTGGGCAATGAGTCAGCCACTTCCATATTCCGGATTCAAATGGGTTGACTTAAAAACATTACAAGAGCTAAGAAAAGATAAAGGATATTTTCTTGAAGTAGATTTAAAATATCCTAAAGAACTACATGATAGTCACAATGATTATCCACTTGCCCCTGAAAGATTAAAAGTAAAAAAAGAATGGTTATCTGAGTACCAAACAAATTTATTAGAAAATAACGTTATGACAGAATAACTTGTACCAAATCTTATGGACAAAACAAGATATGTATTACATTATAAAAATTTACAGTTGTATTTATCATTAGGCATGGAATTAACAAAAATTTACAGGGTGCTAGAATTTAATGAAAAACCTTGGATGGCATCATACATAAATTTAAACACAGAACTTAGGAAAAAAGCTAAGTCACAATTTGAAAAAGATTTTTACAAGCTTATGAATAACTCAGTATTTGGAAAAACAATGGAAAATTTAAGAAAGCGAACTGACATAAAATTAGTAAAAACTGACGGCTCTAATAATGAAAAAATAAGAAAAATAATAGCCAAACCAAACTTTAACAGACGTGTAAATTTTCAGATGAATTATCGGCAATACATGTAAACAAAACATAATTAAAATTAACCAAGCCAATTTATGTTGGAATGTCAGTATTAGATTTATCAAAATATATGATGTATGATTGGTATTATAATCCTTTGAAAAAAAGGTATGGAGATAACTGTACTTTATTATACACAGATACTGACAGCTTGCTTGTAAATATAAAAACAGAAGACGCATATAAAGATATGGCTGAAATGAAAGATGAATATGACTTAAGTGATTATCCGAAATACCATCCAATGCACGATGATACAAACAAAAAAGTATTGGGTAAAATGAAAGACGAATGTAATGGTGTTGCTATAGTTGAGTATGTTGGATTAAGACCCAAACTATTTTCTGTTTTGAGAGCGGATGAGCAGATGATTGAAAAAGTAATATATGAAATGAAAGATGAATGTCCTGGTGTTTCGATAGTTGAGTATATTGAATCAAGACCTGAACTATATTCTGTTTTGGGAGCGGATGTGCAGATGATTGAGAAAGTAACAGACAAAATAAAAGATGAATGTGTTTCTATAGTTGAATCCAAACTATGTTCTATTTTGGGAGCGGATGAGCAGACGATTGAGAAAGTAGTAGATACAATAATAAATAAAACAAAAAATGATGGTGAGTCTATAGCTGAGTATATATCTAGAAATATTGGATTAAGACCCAAACTATATTCGATGTTGAGAGCGGATGTGCAAAATGTTAAGAAAGATGAAAATATGGGATTAAGATCCAAACAAGATTCTATTTTGAAAGTGAATGAGCAGATTATTAAGAAAGCAAAGGGTGTAAGAAAATATGTAACCGAAAAACAAACAAACTTTGAGAACTACAAGGATGCATTGTTTGGCAAGAAAAAATACACCCATAAAATGAATATGATACGATCAATAAAGCATCAGATATTTGGCGTAACAGTAAGCAAAACAACGCTGTCACCATTTTACTCAAAAAGATACATCCGAGAAGATGGAATTACAACTGATGCACATGGTTTCTATAAAAACTTATGAATTTGGGTATCAGCAGGAACAATAAGTAATTCTTCTTTGACAAATCCTCTTTGTGGCGCTGGTGCTTTCAAATAATAAACTCTTATGCCTTGCGTCACCATATAACTTTTAATCTTGTGAATATCTACACTCCACATTGGATCAGTTGCTCTACGTCTTCCACCTTCTTGTTCCCCGGGTTGATATAAATATCTTACACTTGCATTCATACATATAGGATCATCTTTTAATGTTTTTGTTTCAACAGGAGGGGGCTTTTTTGTTTGATAGCCAAACAATCTCTCAGCTAATGTTCTGTTAAATCTTTCCACTAAAGCTTGGTCTCTGTGTATTTCTGTTCTGCCCCGTCTGATATTTACTTTGTGTTTTGACATCAACTGTGATACTGCACCCATAAATTCTCCGCCTGGATCCACTTGTAATAACTTTGGATATTTTAAATGTCGACTGTATATATTTTCAAATGCTTTAGCAACTTCTTTACTATCATTAGAAGTCAGTGGCTCTGCTTCTTTATATCTACTTGCAATATCAACAACAGTCAACGCATATTTATATGTCTTGCGTCCACGACCAAAGCCAAAAGTATCATGCGGTAAAAATAACAAATCAGCTTGATGCACTCCATTCTTAGCAGAAACATCAAACCTGGGTCTAATTATTTTCTTCGGCGCAGGTAAATAAATCTGCCACACAGCTTGTTTCTTTAAAAATTCTAATGCCTTTTTTTCACTGACACCAGCCTCTTTTGCTAATTTTTTAACTGCTGTGTAACCTCTCCAAAATCCTTTTGGGCTGTAATAAATCTTTTCCATTTTTTCTACTAAAGATTAAACTTTATATAACTATAAAGAAAAAATGGATATCACAACTGCACAATTTGATGAACTGCTCGAAGAGCAATATCAAAATAGCACAAAGAAATGGACAGACTTGGAACTAAATAAAATATACACTATTACAGATACGAAAATAGTAGAATCTGAATATGGTCCATCCATGGTATTGACATTATTAGACAACGGTGAAGTATGGGCGCCTGGTCATCTCAAAGATAAATTAGAGAAGAGTGCTAAACCACCATATTATATGCGACCACTTGGATTGAAACCATGTAAGAACAACAAAAAAATAGGTATCATGCATATGACTTAGTCTTTTCAAAGTAAACATACTTAGTCATTCCAAATCTAAAGTAATTATAGTTTTAAACTTTTTTTTATGAAATCAATTTGTACGCCACAAATCCAGTTGCAGCATGCCCACCACAATAAACGTAATTTCTCTATTTTGTTGATCCGGAGATGGTGCATAGAAATCACTCAACTTGGGCTCCGGTTCCAAAAGCAAATGTTTACCAGTTATATAATAATACTGCTTCATAGCTTGGTCTACATCATCAAAAGTCTGCTCTGCATGATGCTCTTTTTGCAGTTGCTTATTAATAAAATCTAACCTCTCTGTTCTTTTTTTATTCCACTCCGCTTGTGCTGCGTTTAATTGTTCCACGGCTTTGTCATGCCTTTGTCTTTCCTCATCTGAATGACTTCCCATTTTTGAAAAGAAATAATTTGAACCGCTAAACGCTAATGCATTTGTTAATGCGCCACCGATCATCATTGCTACTGCACTTGCCATTTTTTTATATATATATTTTTTAAAATTATTTCATAATATCCGCAGGAATAATACCTTGCTTAATCAACATATCCTTTGTAGCCATTGCTAACATTATATCCACAGACAGCATTCCAAAATCTACCATATTAAAATCCACTTTAGGGGCTGGTCTTTTTAGTAGTTTTCTGCCAATCTCAGAATATCCAATAGTTAGAAGTGTTTCCACTCCAGCGTGATACATCATATTTACAATTTGTTTTCCGTCAATACTTGCTGCCATTTTTTTTATATGATTATTTTTTTTAAATAAATTATTAAAAATCAAACGGGTCTTTTGGTGCAACATGAACAGGTTGCACAGCTACAGGTTGCGTAGCAGATTTCTTGTTATAAATATACAAACCCAACCCAGCAATGCCTAATAAAACCAGACACGGTGGAATATAATTTTTGTATACGTTTATTTTGATTTTTTTTGGTTCTTCTTCACCTATTGTTATTTTTGTTATTTCATCTTGCTTTGCAGCATTTTGATTTGTAGCATCTTGCTTTGCAGCATCTTGCTTTGCAGCATCTTGAAGCAAAGGCTTTGCCTTTCTTGCCGCTGCTCCTTTTTTCCCAGCTTCTATTCTTTTTGGATTTTTTACTTTTTGTTGTTCAACCTCAACAGGTTGTGTAACAACAGGTATAACTTTACTCTCTTGGTTCTCCATTTATATTATCTGTATTTTTATTTTTATTAAAATCAATATGTCTAACAGTTGTCAGTATTGCTGTAAATGGTGCTAAGCACATTCCATACCTGTAATTTCCATACCTGTAATACAACTCACAACAAGCACTTGTCAAAGCATGATTAATAAATGGGTCTTCCTCCAAATCTTCTATCAGTTTTGGTGGATTGGTTACATTAAAATATTTTGATACTCCCATCACATACAAGTTAATAAAAGAATTGCCCCAAGCCTTGCTTCATATCTGCAGTAAAGTTTGTTAATTTCATCCGGGGGAATGCTATCTATATTTGTGAGTTGTATGTCTTTACCCAAATATTGACGACTACCACCGCCAGCCACTATGGCTGATAATCTTTCTTTTTTTGTTTCTTGCTGCTTTGATTCATCTGGTTCCGTCTGTTCCGATATATTTTGTAATAGTTCTTCCGCATTCATTTTTATATTAGTAATCTTATTTTTTATCTTGAAATAAATATAAAATACAAAACAACTAACTGCGATATTCATGCAACTAGTAATTGTTAGTATTGTTAATAGCATTGTTATTAACATTGCTATTTTTTCTATTAACATTATTAATTTGCTGCAAGCATTGCTATTAACATTACTAATTTGCTATGAGCAATGCTATTAGCAATACTATATTCATGGTCAGTATTGCTATTAACATTGCTACTTTGCTGTTAGTATTACTATTAGCAACAGTTGTAAAAAAAGGTATTATACCTGCGGATATTATGAAATAAATATATTTTGTAATAATAAAAAAATATTATATAAGAAAATAGATTTGAAAAAAACAGACGGTGAGATTAGTGATTATGACAAAAATAAAATAGCACTGGATGTTATGACAAGAGATGACGTAAAATGTTGTATATGTGTTTCAGAAAGTGATTTTTTACAAACGTACGCAAAAGGTGCACAGGAAACGCCTGTAATTTCTGTGACAAAGGATGGCGTAGAATATTTTAAATGTGAGCCAAGAGGGTATGTTTTACAACCCCCGGAAAACATGAGTAGTGCTGTTGTACCAATATTGGTTAGTGCATTGAGTGTATGGGTTATATGGGACACTCTAGTTTGTATTTTTGAAAAAAAATATTCAACCCAATAACCATTTGGTTGGTCAGTCCTCAATATCAACTTGGAATATTTAGTCTTAGCTAAAGCTTTTCTTATTCTGGTTCTCTCAAACAATTTTCAAAACTATCTCTGTCTTTGGTGTAAAACATACACAACCATTTTGCTTGCTCTCTTAAATCTTTTAATACAGAATTATATCTCTGTGAAATAACCCACACTGATTGTTTGGCGTGGCGACCAGAGAACGCCAACTCTGATAACATATCTTTTTTCTTTGTTAATTCTTTTGTGGCTGAGCAATCATCAATGATGTATAATGTGGGCTGGCCAGCATATCTTTTGAAAAATAAACGCAACAGTTCTTGTAACATTTCTTTGCCTTTGCTAACGGGATTGACAATTATTATTTTTTTGTCTCTCGGGTTTTTCACATCTCCTATCCAGGATCTATTTTTATAAGCCTCGTTCCACTTTATGGTTGGACACAATATAATTATATGTTCAAAAACTCCAACATACTCTTGTTCAAGTATGTCAAGAACAAACTCTGTTTTGCCGCAGCCTGTCTGACCGCAGATAATGGCACTGTGTGAATATTTAGGATATTTTTGTTGCAAACTAGTATCCTGCTTCTTTGAATCTTCCATCTTCGAAATTGATTTGCGCATCTTGTATTATATATATATAAATATTTAAAGTTTGATCTGCATCTGCTTTTTTATTTATTAGTATCGTTATGCCTTCACTGCCGTTTTCTATTCTTCTTCCACTACCGTGTAATAAATTGTCATCACATGTTCTAAGGTCAAGCCACAAAGCATATGATTTTGTCAAATAGGTCTCAAGAGAAACACTGGTAAAGTTTAAGTCCCTCTCTGCTATTTCTGTCTCTTTGTTTCTTTTTGATGTTAAGGCAAAATATTTGTTGATTTCATCCCAATGTTGATATGCCCTCATGCCCTGACTATACAACTGATTTGGTACTCCCTCTATTGTCATTTCAACCTTTTCAATTTTTGGGTTGTAATAGGTTTCTGTGCTTGTTCTTTCTGGGTCTTCAAACAGCATTAAAATACCTTTCATGTTCCGTGCTGGTACATTAATGTTGATGTTCCAAAGAGTATCAGATTTGTTTGCTATTATTTTACTTTACTTCTTGCATATTTTAGGGTGTTTTCATATCTTGAAATTTGACTGGGCAAGTCGATGGGGCTATTTATTGCGTCCTCTACATTTGCTAAAAATTGTTTTTGTGCATCAAATGCCGTTTCAGTTCCAAGTATATCTGTTCTTGTTTGTGATTGTGAGCCAAGGATTGCCCAGCAGTATGTTCTTATGCTGTCATTGATTCTTTCTACTCCAGCTCTTGTAAATCCAGATGAACAATCTAGTATAAAAGTAGACCAACTATTGTCAGCCTCAAATCCTTGTGCAATGTAATCAATGTGATATGTTTTATCACTCTCGTAGACTGTAAAACTCATCGTTTTGTTGTCGTATACAGTATTTACCAAAGGATGATAACCAATATTTGTCCAGTAATTATAAATTGTTCCTAGACCATTATTATAGCTTTGTTTCTGTCTCCAGTCTGAATATAAATCAACGTTAAACTCCTTGCATATCCTCTCGTATGCGTTTCGGTTATATGTGTTATTAAAAGCATTCCAATTTGAGTCTTGCGGCATTGCTACACTCATCTCAAATAATATTCTTCTGACTTGGTAATAGACATGAAATCGAAATAACGAACCAACCAAAGCATCAGCTTTTAGATGATTGTTAAAATCAATGCCACATCCAGTTGTCGCACACCAAATAGCAAAGTTCAACTGATTCTGCCAAAATAACATCCAATCTGTTCCCCAGCTTTGGACTATAGCATCTGATTTGACGTATGGGAGTTTGTATTTTTCAAAGACATTGGGAAATGATGCTTTAAAGCCTTTACCGTTTGATGTAATGACTATGGTTTGATTTATTATATCTAACACTTTTTTGCTGAAAGTATTTGAATAGTGAGCACCTGGGCTATATTTGAATTCTTTAGAAATCATTTTTATTTGTGTTTTTTTATATATATATATATTAAAAAAAATGTTTCATACAATTTCAAACATAGACAACTCTATTAACTTACAACAGTATATCGATAATAGAGATGGAACTAAGCGCGTTGGATTAAAAAGTTTTACATACACTATCGGTTGGCAAAATATTATTCATGAAACCATAAAGACAAGAAACCCAGATAAAATAGAACATTTACCATGTGGACTCTATAACTTTCAAGACTTGGTAGAAAAGTTTAAAAATCTAAATGAAAAGATTATTCTGGACAATATTGTCCAAATTGGTGCAGCCATTATACATACGCCAATAGAGACACGAATATCAAGCGGTCTTTCAAAAATGCTGGGATTCAAGGACAGAAAATGGTTGACAGGTACTAATATAGGAGATTACCCAATTGATGTAGCTCCTTATAAACAGCTATATGTTCATCTGGAACAAGTTAATACGAGTAGTAATTATTTCAATGGCAAGCCAAGCACTATTATAGGTGTTGTACCTGTAGTAAATAAGCAGTTTGGAGATATAGTGTATACAAGTTTTTATCCTGAATATCACTGTCTTATGAATGGTGCAATTACTGAATTGAAAATAGAAGTTAGAGATGAGTATGGCAACAAGATATTTAATCACGGTTTGCCTATGAGTTGTGTTTTAGAAATTATTTAAAAAATATCTTTTTACAAAAATAACAATGAGTATATTTGGACCACCAAGCCCTAAAAAAACAGAAGACTTAGAGGCTTTAATAAATGATGTTCAAAATTTATATAGGCGAGTTGTGCCTTTTGTTGACCAGTTTAATCATTTAAAAAATAGAGTTGATAATCTTAAATATGGAATTATAACAATATTTGCGGAGGCTAAGGGCCCACTTGTGTTGAATAGAATACTCTCATTTGGTAATGGTGGGGCAGAATCAAATGTGGGGCATGTAATGACACGCCGTGGACGAATTATGGGAATAGGTTTAGCATGTTAACGATTAGTTGGTGACGTAACTGTAATAGTTTCTGTCAATGGTGTTGAACAACCAAATTATGGTATAACGCTTCACATCATCCCACGCAATCATGATAACTTTGATAAACCTTTAGAAATTGGTGCTGGTTCTGTTGTTAACTTTGTATGCAAGGTTGCTAACGCTATCGCTGTAAATACGGTGGCATCATTATTAATTGAATTAATTAATTTTTTTATTTATTAATAAAAAATGAAGCAACCGACAGCACCAAGTTTATATCCTGAGTTGCCAGTGGAAGACGGACAAAATTATAGATTACAAAAGATTTCAGAAATTGAAAAAAGGTTAATTACAGAACGAGATATACGTCAGTCACTTTATAAAAAATATAAACGTGGTATTAATATTACAGATGGAATTGACACTACCTTAATATCTGCAGGTGTTATTATGGCTGGGATTGGATTTGTTGTTCCAGTTTTGTTACCTTTAGAAATAGCCGCAATAGTATGTGGAGCTACAGGTGTTTGTATTAATTTTATCAGACGCAAGCTTAATGTAAAAGCTCAAAAACATCATGAAATAAAAACTTTGGCAGAGGCTAAGTTAAATAGCATAAAGCAGTTAATATCAAAAGCGTTGAGTTATGCACAAATATCTGATCAAGAGTTTAAGATGATTTTAGATGAGTTGGATAAATATTATAGTTTAAAACAGGACACAAAACAAAAAAAGGCTAAAATAAGTGAAGCTCAAAAAAGCAGAGCAGAACTAGTAGAGCAGGGAAGAAAGGAAGCAATGGCAACCTTACAAAAAAGTCTAAAAAGTGTGTAATAAATTGTTTTAGTAATGTGTATGAGTACGATCCACCACCTTTGTATTCAACATAAGTTTTAATGTTTAACCTCTATTTTGCAATAAAATTTAAACATCCAAATTTAAAACATTTTCACAATTCAATCTTAAAATCTTGGGTTATTTAGCGCCCGGGACATGCTAAATAACCAGTTTAATTGACTTAATTTTCAGTAAACTGAAAAAATTTGTGTGGTGGTTTTAGATTATTTGGGGTAATTTAGTTGTGGTCCAGAACCCCTATAATACATATATATAAACAAACAACTGTTTTAAAATGTTGTTACATATTAAAATAATCAGTATACTGAGTTTAAGAATATACACTATCAAAACTACTGTTAATGACTTTAACATAATGATGTCATAAGATACAAATTTATAAAAAGAATATAGGTGATACGCGTGAAATTATTGCACATCTATTCTTCAGCTATTGCACTGTAAATGATACTTGTCGACACAAAAACCTCACCAAAACCTGATTGTCTTGGTAGTGTATTCAGTTTAAGTGGCCCAGTTTATCACTCTCAAGATTTTACTGGGTAAACCACACCCTATGAAGGAACGTGAGAGCTAGTGAAATACTGCTACTATTGTTGTGGCAATCACAGTAAGTAAAGATATTTGTTTACCCTCGCCATTGGCAACTAGGCCTTTTGGTGAGCTTTTCAGTAGAAGATTAAGTCCATCGTTGGTCAAATGTCGATTCATCAATCAGATCCAATGGAGATTACAAGGCAGCAGCAATAGAGTTGAGTTGATGGCATGTTGGTGTAGAAACCCATCGTTGATAGTCTGTAGAAGATTTCAAAGTCAAAGTAGATTATTGTTGCAATGGAAGATTTTGACCAATCCGATTGCCTGCAGATTTGTGACTAGGTCAATCCGATTGCCGGCTCGAAAACGTCTCGTCCAATCAGGAGACAGGAGATTAGAGGCGACAAATATGTCCCACGTAGGTCAAGCCGGCTGCACGTGCCGCCCTTGGTTCTGTTGGTAATGGCTCCTCCGGTATCCACACCGTCACCCTCAGGATCCGTACATCATTAGACATCTGCAAAGACCATCAGTGTCCCATACATCACACGACTAGTGCACATCTCGCAGGGTTAATCCAACGCAGATGGTCCTGGGTGAGCTGTTGCGATCCAAGGTAGTCTGCCTCTTGTCATCATATGCAGGAACTCGCAGTGACAAGGGGTATCTCGCTGGTCCAACGTCAGTTTCCAGTAGTCGTTTAAGCGTTCCTCTTTAGGGCCACGTTAACAGCAGGTTTAAAACATATGTACAACATATTAATAAGACTCCACGTGGCAACCATATCGCTCACAATATGGCGCGGTCGATTTCAGCCAGCGGCACGCCTTGCGGGGTCACTTTGTCCTCACTTTGTCCCAGACGGCCGCAATACGTCCTGCAAGTTCGATGCTCTGAACTGGAATGGATGTAAAGCGTGTGGCAATCACACTCTATAGACTGAGTATATGTCACATCACCCACTCACGCGAAACGTGACATTATATTGTGGAAATCGCATCTTATAGCACTGAGGAAATCTCACACCACACACTCCTGCAGAATATGAACGATAGTCGAATACTGCTACTAATGACACTCTATAGTATTAAGTACATCTTATATCACACACTCTTGCATAATGTGAAAGATAGTGGAATACTACTGCTAAAGTTGTGACAACCACACTTTATAGTATTGAGCGTATCTCACCAAACACGCTCCCACAGACTGCGAAAGATGGTAAATTCTACTGCTAATGTTGTGAAATCACACTCTATATTATTGAGTATATCTCACATCACAAACTCTTGCAGAATGCGAAAGTTAGGCTTCCATGAGACAATATGAGTTTCAAGAATAGTTATAATTTTACAATTTCATGAGGTGATCTTTTATCTTTTCGCTTGAATTGGTGAAGAGACGATGATCGCCTAATTTCGACGGAGAATTATCATAGTAAGATGTATATGCAAGTTTTCATTTGTATTAGATCGTAGTGTCCGAACACGAAGTGTTGAGACATTTATTAATAGGCGATTAATGTATTCAAGTGTTTGACCTGTAATATCATTGAAAACACGACAATTGGTTTACATGTTTATTTCTCAGCCTCTAATACAGAACTACTTGGATATACTGGATAGATAGGTAAACTCATAATATGCCCCGCCTGATATACATTACATTCCTCCTAAATTTAAATTATTTGTTGCATGCAATACATCAAGTAAAATAATTATACTGTCAAAATTTGGTTTGTAACACATATAGTCCATTATCTGTTTATCAACACAAGGTAATTGTCTCTGACATTTTTGAACATTAGGAATTTACTAATTGTTTCTATATCTCGCTGGTGGTCTGATGTTTATCCGGTTTCTTAAGTTCCGTTTTTCTCCACTGTCATTTTCCACATTTCCCATGCTTTGTTTTCCACACAAAAATAAGGTCTCATACGCCTTACATGTCTGTAACGGAATTCTCCATTATCAGCTTTTAGCTTTAAAGCAGTGCCCTTTTGCCTCACAACTTTGTAAACTGTGTTTTCCAAATTTGGGCTAGTTTTTGTTTTGTCACGTTTTATATCCTAACCCTTTTTGTTTGTTTGCATATAGTACTGAATTCTCTGTTTATTTATTTTGTCAACCTGCCTTAAACGTTTATTTCTCATAACCTTATTTAGCTGAGGGATTTTGGTTTTCATATCTCTATTGAACATAAGCCTACCTGGACTAAAATCAGTTGTACATTGCTCAGTTGTCCGATAATGTAGCAAGAAAGTTTGCAATCCAACTCGCAAATTTTTGTTTTGTGCAATGGCAGTTCTTACACATTTTTTAAACTTTCGTTAAAGATTTCCACAAGACCAATACGCTGAAATCCTAGCATGTTTGATTCCTAGCTCTCCCAAAAAAGTTGCAAATTCACCACTCACTAAATTTGGAGCATTGTCGATCTTAATTTGCACTGGGTTAGCGAACATGGCGAATCATTTCCTTAGCTGATTAATTATTGACTGGCTAGAGGTAGAGGTAAACTTCATTATTTCTACGGGTGGAGATAACTTGTATAATAGTCAGTCAGAACTAATAGGTATTCATCGTTTCCTATCGGAGCAAACAAATTTATTTGGGCGCTGAAGACAGGATAATAGCGAGGATTGTGCGCATATAAAATCGATTCAAGCTGACCAGTAGGCCTTATTGCCTGCTGACCGTTCCAAGTCAGTGACCCTGTCTTCATCACCCATTCTGTTGTTTTTTGTCTCTTTCATTGTATTATCAAGTCCTTGTTTGCAGTACAATGCGGACCTACGGTGCAATTGCGTTCGGACGCTGTGGTTTCTATAGGACCCTATATCTCATTGTTGTCAAGGTCCTGTCGGTAAGTCAGTCATAGCTACCGGAGGTTTGTCTGTCGGGTTAGAAACCATTTGGCAAACATGACACGTTCTTAACATGTCTTCAACTTTTTTGTCTAAGTCTGGAAACCAAAACTTTTCTCTGATTAGCCTTTTTGTTTTGATCACACCCATGTGTGACTCATGTGCCGCGCTTAGCACACGTATTTGAAGTTTTTTCTGGTATCACCAATTTATTGCCTTTAAGGACTAATGAATCCTTAACTGTTATCTCATTTCTGACTTGATAATAAGGTCACACATTTTCTGATTTTTCCCACCTGTTAGTTTGAATGCAAGTACGGACATTTTGTTTTGTTTGTTTGTTTTACGTCATTTTCAACACACGTAAGGTTATATATGACGGTCGATTTTTTGTGGTGGAGGCAGACCACCCACTTTTCCTTGGTAAAACCAGTACTGTACACCTCCCGCCATCCGTAAGAACCGCGGATTGGGTCAGATTTCGAAACTTGCTGTATTTCTTCTAATGTGACAGCTATGGGAACACGAGCTTTGGCCAGAAAACTGACACAGTTTTCGGTTTGTTTACAAGTGTATTCTGCAGTGTCTGATTCAGTCACTGGTTTCTTGCTAAGTATGTCGCTAATGTTCAAATAACCTGGGAGATATTTTACACTAAATGAGTAGGGATGTAACTTTAAGACTCAGTTTTGAATTCTCGAAAGGGCCTCATGAACATTTGAAAATATTCTTTCAAGGTGGCGGTGGTCACTTAAGACTTCAAATTCTATTCCCCAGAGATAAACATGAAATCTCCATATTGCAAAAAATACAGAGAGTGCCTCACGTTCCGTCTGAGAGTACCGTCTCTCTACGTTCGCCAATGTTCTACTAGCATATGCTACCAGTCGAAACTCGCCATTTGACTTTTCTTATTGAGAATTGCTCCAATACCTACTGGAGACCTTCTACAATAAGCTGAGTTTCAGCCTCAGGATTATAATAATCCATGACCTGAGTACTGGACAAAATTTCTTTTAGTTTTACAAATGTTTTGTTTTGGTCCTCTGACCATTGGCAATAAATTCCCCTTCTTGTCAATTTTCGCGAGTGTTCTGCCAATGTTGCATAGTTCGGGATGAACTTGGAGCAAAATGTCACTAGTCCTAGAAAATACTTGACCTCTGAAACATTTGTAGGCGGTGTAGCGTTCCTAATCGCCTTCACTTTACTTTCGTCAATCTTGATTCCATCTTTTGACAAAGTGTGACCCATGAATTTAAGTTCCTGCTTATTGAACTCACATTTGTCTCTGTTCAAGGTCAAATTGTGTTCACGTAGTCTAGTCAGTACTCGAATCAGTATCTCATTGTACAATTTTGTCGAGGGGGCATAAATGACAATATCATCAGCAAAGTTTTTACTACCAGGAATATCTTGTAAGATCTGTTGTATGACCCTTTGATGTATTTCCGGCGCGCTTTTCACCCCAAAAAATAAGCGCTTGTACCGATAAAGATCCTTGTAACAATTGAATGTTGTAATGTACCTAGAGCTTTTTTCCAACTCAATCTGGTGAAACGATTGCTTTAAATCGAGAGAAAACACAAGATCCATTCATTTATTTCCTCTATATTTGCCTTGACTCATATCCAGACAAATCCTAACATCTGAATCTGTTTTTGGTATTGGTACCAAATTTGATACCCATGGTGTAGGGCCTTTAATTTTCTCTATTATATATAATCTTATCTTCTTTCAAGTTCATCAATTGTCTTATATATCTGTACTCTCATTTTAATGGAAGTTTTCGACATGGCTGCGCAACAGGTAGCACGGTTTTGTCAATATGCAACTTTAATTGAAAATCTTTCAGTTCCGATCCCCTCAAATCTGTCATGAAATAAACTTATTATCTTTTCAGTAGCATCACTGGAATGCAAACCGTCAGCCCCAATTGAGTTTATCAGCCCAATGTGCAATAAACCATGCTCAGTAGCAGTATGTCTACCTAGCAATGTTTTACCTTTATCTTGAATGACTTGAAATTCGACTCTAGTTGTCGTATTGTTTACAGTAATGTTGAGATTTGTTTTCCCAACAATTATGATAGGAGTCTGGCTACCATAGGGATACATTTTTGCATTAGATTTCAACAAAAGGTTCTCTGTGGTCTTTATTTTTCAAATGTTTGACTATCAATAGCACTGACTGATGCGCCCGAATCAATCAACACAGGAATCCATTGATTTTGAATTGGCAAACTGATAATAGCATCATCCTTACCTTTATTAATCGTGAAAACCTCATCATCAGCACATTCCAAAGTATTAGTTTTTTGTTTTGACTTCTGCACATTTTTGCGAAATGTTCCTTCTTTTCGCATGCACGACATGTAACTCCTTTTGTTTTAACACAGTAACGTCCGTAATGACCAGTTTCACCATAACGATAACAGATTGCTGTTGATTCGCTGTAACTCCGATTGGGTGGATGTTGATCCGTAAAACGTCCACGTTGATTTCATTGTTTCTGAGGCTTCAGCTTAGGTTTCGGTGGTTGCCATTTTCGTCGAACTCTGTTGACTTCCTGCGCCCTGTGGTCGCCATTCGATTGATTTGTATTGGTGATTGGATCGTTTGAGTCCTCAATACGTTTTGCTTGTGTGTCTGGCAGCTCGTGCGTTCTAGCAATCGATTGTAATTTGTCTAAAGTCAAATCTGTTTCCTCTAAAAGTCTTTTGTCGAAGTTTAGTTGAACAACAAGAATTGATCATTTGGTCCCGAATCATTGCGTCTTTTTCATTGAATTCGCACGAAGAAGCTAATTTTGTCAGCCGAACGATGTATTGATCTACAGTTTCATCAATGTTTTTTTTGACTGGCTGAACACATGCCGCTCAAATGAGATGTTCTTTTTGGGCTCAAAATATGCCGTTAGATTGTTTACAGCCTCTTGTAAGGTGGTACCTGTATCGGATAAAGTTTCAAAAATATCCTGAATTTATATATTAGTAATGCCCGTTTTTCATTCTTCTTTTGTTATTCCCGAAGCTTTGAGAAAATAGTCAAAATTGTTTAAATAAGCCTCCCACGATTTGGCTAAGTTTGTATTTCCACCTATTATTTTGAACGCTCCTGGTGGTGTGAGTTCCAGTTTTGCAGCCATTTTTGTTTATTCTAAAGAATATTGTTTTGTTTGACCACACATAACACTATTTTATATTCCTTTGTTGTTAAACTTGGTTTTCTGTCCCAGAAATTTTATTAATCCAATGTCTGTGCAGAATTAACTCTTACTTACATTGTTGTAATTAACTTGTTTTGTTGTATCTTATTTCACTTTAATTTTGTTTACGTAACACATTATTTAGTTTTGTATTGTTTTAATAATCGCATCCTCGTCGCCAATGTAATATCATTGAAAACATGACAATTGGCTTACATGTTTATTTCTCAGTCTTTAATACAGAACTACTTGGATATACTGGATCGATAGGTAAACTCATAATAAGCCCCGCCTGCTGGTGTGGCTATAGATATACATTACCTGACCATTTAATGGTTTGTAAACCAGTAGGCATGTGTGATATTGAACACGTTTAGGGAATGATAACCAATTTTAATCTTTAAACATTTGCTCAGATGGTGTTAAAATGTCAGCTTTTAAAATAGGACCTTGCTGCATGCTTTAGTAGTTTAACTATTCGGTCTTTGTTTGAGTGGGTACATCTTCCCCCAAATAATGCAACCATAGTCCAAAATAGGTAGTATATATGAGTTATAGTATGTCTTCAAGATATCTTGGTTGACATATTTAGATAATAATTTCATCAAAGTAATCTTTCTTGAAATATATAGACATACACTGTCAATTTGCTTATCCCATGTTAAATTGTCTATGTTTACACCCAGCAAATTTTGTGACTCCACAGATTCTATTGCTGTATCATTTATAATAATAGTTATGTTATCTGCTGAATTTTTCATATGTTTAGTAACTAAAGAAAGTTTTATTTGTTTTTAAAAGCATTTTATTGTCATTGCACCAAGAGATAAAACCAAGAGCACCAGTTTGTAAACGTGATTCTACAACGTGCGTGTCTTTGTGAGATGTTTGTAAAGTGGTATCGTCAGCAAAAAGTTCTGTGCTAGTTTCACCAGTATAAAGGGGCAAGTCTTTTATAAATAATATTAAAGAAAAGTACAGGTCCGAGGACAGATCATTGTGGGACTCCGCTTTGTACAGGTTCTTTGGAAGATATTTGTCTGTCAGACACCATGCATTGTTATATGTTAAGGAGATAAGAGGTTAACCAGTTCTTAGACGAATGGCCTATGTTATATAACGCACGTATGTGCAGTAGAATTGTGTAGTCAATAATGTAGAACACTTTTTTTAGATTGAAAAATATTGCCCCTAGTATGTTTCCATCGTCAATTTCTTTAAGACATGTATCAATAAGTTTTGTAAGCGCTGTTTGACATGAACGTTTCTGTCGAAACCCAAATTGTAAACTATGAAGTAGTTTGTATTTGTTCAAATATGTAAATAGGTGTTTTATGACATGTTTTTCAATAATCTTTGAAACAATTGGTGAAATTGAGATGTGATGGGCTTAAAAATTTGCCATTGACACGTCCAATAACTCTGATTTTCATTACTTAAGGTCCTTTTTTTTATATAAAATGTTAACCTGCAACTTAATCTTTCCAATAACTTGGTAAAATGTTGACCTATGGTCATACATTTCATCCTTATCAATTATCCAATACAGAGTATACTTTCATAAACTTTAACAATTAGAAAAAATCACGAAGGATTACACCCGTGTCTTAAAACTTTATAGTTAGATTGTACTTGCTGAAATAAGCACACGGAAGGCGACACAAATGTTCCGAGGAACACCCTTCTAGTTAAAAAATGCAATAATTTTACAGTATGTGATTTTCATTAAATTGTTTACCCGTAACCTCAAAATAAATGTCAATCAATTGATTTAAAGGGTCAACATTTGAAAAATTACTAGAGATACTTTAACAGGTTCAGTTAGTATAAACAGCTTCTTAGAAAAGGCAACTAAATGTGTAACATAAGTTTGTTTAAGTGCGCAGCATTAGCAAAACATTTTCAAAGTCCAAAAACACACCAGTGGTGTTGGTTAGTGACACACTTTGACATTAAAATATCAATGAATATTTATCTGAACATGAGTACAGTTTACTTGGCAATGGTATATAAACACAGACCTTAAAGGAAAACGCTTTTAGTTTGTCACAGAATATATAGTCTCATGACCACGTTTTGACCTTCGGTGCGCAAAATTACCCTACCGCATTGTACTACATTTTCTTCTCTCTGTCCTTCCCCTATACTATCGTAATAAAAGCCTGTGGTCAAAGCCATATAATACGAGGACAGCTCACTTTGAAATTACCAGGACCTGTTTAAATGTCTAGATCTACAGTCCCTGATATTACTCTCCTTTGCGTGAAACAATAAATTAGTTATTACAAAGTACACGGAATGGAAATATATAATTTACCGACTTTCAAATTGAAAACTAGTCATCAGCACATTATTTATGTTACTTTTAACCGTCCCAGAGAATGCTAGTTACTGAAATCATTGGGAACACATTAATCCATCAAAAACGCATATAGGGGCCTCTTCAGTTGCGCATGCGCATACTCGTTTCCGTTTCACGTGTTTACCAACAACATAAATTTTGACAGGTTAAAATAAACTTGTTCACCCTGCTCGAGAACAAAACAAAATGGATTTCGAACGAGCTGTAAATGAATTCAATGGAATTATTTCTGCCGTTAACCATGCAGATGCCGAGCAATTTTTACTTTGGGCTAAAAGCACCATAAACGGTAGGTGTGTCTCATATTATTATGGGATTTCGCTGTTCCTTTAGGATATTTATTTATCGAAACTTTTGCTGTGTGTCTGTACACACATACTATTTTGATTGTTTGTGTGTGCATATAAACTGCATATATATGAACAATTTGTGTGAACTATGCTTATATCAATTATCGTACAGACCCTTGTTATGTATTGGGGACATAAAGCTGCAGGCCCAGACCAAATGAAACCCATTATTCTGAAAACTCTTTGTAAAGACATTTCTCCTATCTTACACATAATTTTCCAGAAATCATTTAAAACTGGAGAATTACCTCCTATATGGAAAAATGCAAATGTTACTGCAGCATTCAAAAATGGAGACAAATCCAACCCTGCAAACTACCGACCTATCTCCCTCACATGCATTCTCTGTAAAACCCTAGAACATATTGTCGCCTCCACTATCGTTAAACACTTCAATAGACTAGGAATCATTTTTGATTTACAACATGGTTTCCATGAAAAACGGTCATGTGAAATGCAGCTCATAATGCTTATGGATGAACTATTTAAAGGTGTCCACTCCAAGAAACAAATAGAGCTGATTCTATTTGATTTCAGCACAGCATTGATAAGGTCAGCCATGAAAAACTGATTCTCAAGCTGTGTGAGTATGGGATCAGAGGGAATTCATAATTTTGATAGAGCATCATCAAAAAAACTGACCAATCAGTGACCAGAAATAAGACATAACGAATTACGGACATTACGGACCATGGACATTACGGACCAGACATAACGGACCATATTTAGGGACATTACGGACCATCTATAGGAATATAACGGACCATGATTTGCCGACTCGAACACTTGCTGTCTGGCTACCGCTTTAACCTTAAAATATAAACAATATCAATTATTAACCAATGATTACTTTTTATTTCATTTAAAATTTATTTCTACTTATTGTTTTATATTAATTATATTTTAGACAATATTATACTTCAATATTATAACGATTATAACGAGTCCAAATGTTTTACAAGTATATGAATATTGCAAATTATACCATCAGGACAATGAGACACTAACCTCAGTCTTTATTTTGATGGCGGTCAAGAGCCCGGGCTTAGGCTCATGGTTGTGGGCTCCCCCGGCGACATATGTTCCTATAGATGGTCCGTAATGTCCCTAAATATGGTCCGTTATGTCTGGTCCGTAATGTCCATGGTCCGTAATGTCCTGATACCCATATAACAATACATTCTGGTAGGTGATAAACTCGGTCTTTATCCTTGATGTTCAACCAAGTTTACTGTTAAAATTAAGGTATTTACATTGTGATTATTTTGAAACCCTACATATTTCATACACATTGATGCAAATTGATTCAAAATTTGTATCTTTCAAAATCAAAACTTGAAAATTATCATCTTTTTACACTGCCAAAGATTTTTATTTTACTATAGAACCCAAGGATAAAAACCGAGTAACACACTTTTTATCACCTAGTGAAAATAAGGTAAAATCTCAACATTTTGGCAATGCAAAATTATGAATACTCTCATATTGATAAAGTCATTCTTAGACAACCGCACACAGAGAATGGTTGTCAACGGATCCAGGTCATCATCAATACCTGTTTCTTCTGGAGTGCCACAAGGATCCGTCCTCGGCCCAATACTGTTTCCTGCATATATAAATGACCTCCCAATAGATGTCAGTTCCCGGGTTAGGTTATTTGCAGATGACACTACCATATACATTACAATCACTTCAGAAAAACAATCAGAAACACTACAAAATGATCTAACCAAACTTGAAAAATGGGATATGGAATTTAATCCCACAAAATGCCAAGTCATCCATATCACCAAGTCTAAAACACCCATAGACACTTCATACTACCTCCATAATACAAAACTCAGAGCAACAACATCAGCAAAATATCTTGGCGTTGACATTTCAGACGATCTAACGTGGAACACACACAGACAGAATCACCAAGAAAGCAAAACAAACATTAGGATTCCTTCGCAGTAACAACAAAGTACACTCAGAACCACTTAAGTCTATGGCCTACAAAACGTTAGTCCGACAGCAGCTCGAGTACTGCTCCAATGTCTGGTCTCCCCACATTGAATGTTACATAAACCAGATCAAAGCTGTCCAATGCAGGGCAGCTTGATGGGCAAAACACGACTATGGACAAACTTCAAGCGTCACAGAGATGCTCCACTCCTTGAAATGGAGAAGACTTGACCAGCGACGTATAGATAGTAGGCTCTCCCTCTGCTACAAGATCTTGTAGCTATCCCACTTGAGGACTATATGACAATAATGAACAGATCATGATCTAGACACCTACACCCACTTCAATTTAGAGTAATAGGCACGTTGTCTGACTGTTATAAGTATTTGTATTTCCCCAGAACACTAGTTCACTGGAATGCGCTTCCCTCAGATATCCCCACCCTACCCAATATAGAGTTGTTCAACTCTGCAGTTAGCTTAGTGGAACATGACTCGCCATAAGTAGCCCCAGAGTTGTTTTTATTTTTAATCTTTACTTACTTACTTTTATTCTATTAACACGCCTATGTCAGATAGATGTGCGCCATTCCTAGGTCCCCAACAGGGGTTTGGAATTAAAGGAAGATAGATACACATTAATTGAAGCCATTGCTTACAAGACACTTGTGCGGTCCAGTTGGAGTATGTCTCTCCAATATGGAGTCCCTACCAGCAGGCCACTATCCATAAAACAGAGTTGATCTAACATACATTACTGAAGCCAGGTGGACATGTCGGCGCTGGAGGAACAGAAGTCATGTCGGGGAGATGTAAGAGGAGCTGGAATGGCCTCCCTAGAATCGAGAAGAGATCAAGCCAGCTTGTCCTTTTTTCAAAATTCATAGCAATCTAGTCTCGATGGATAATGCACAGTATCTTGGAGAAATCCAATGCCAAGCTCGACAGATGAGATAAGCATCCATTTCAGTATACATGAACCCGCCCTTTTGCATACACTGATGCTTACAAATGTTCATTTTCCCCCAGGGTCATACATGTAACACTGTGGAATGCCCTCCCCCTCTCTACAGTTACCAGAATAACTGAAGAAGAGTAAGTCAAAAATGTAAGCATGGTCAGATGTATAACTTCTACCTCTGACAAACATAATTGTAAATAGATGGTTTTTATAGTGGACAAGTCAGTAAGACAAAAAATTATTATTTATTTTAACCCATGTTTTTATTCTGGTTTTATATTGATAAATTAACTTGCCACCGCCACACATGCCAATATAAAGAAAGAAAGAAGGAAGGTATAGCCTGACAAGGTCACTGCTTTTCACTTCACGTTGTCTGCCATCTCCTAGTGAATTGAGTAGCTGGGAAGACAGGCAACCTTTAATCTGGTTTTAACTCCCACGCATAATTGAAGTATGAGCATAAACATCAAGGCATCCTTGAGGCAGCACACAAGACATTGGTATGGCTTCAGCTCGAGTATACGTCCACACTGACAGTATGCAGCCCTCACACTGTCATCCATATCACCAAGTCTAAAACACCTGTTCACCCAAAAAAACACAACTTAACACTCATCATATTGAAATGGTCCAATGCAGGGCCATTAGATGGCCAACACACAACTACTCTACTGTATACGTCCACACTGACAGTATGGAGCCCTCACACACAACTTAACACTCATCATATTGAAATGGTCCAATGAATGGCCATTAGATGGCCAACACACAACTGCTCTACTATATACGTCCACACTGACAGTATGGAGCCCTCACACACAACTTAACACTCATCATATTGAAATGGTCCAATGCAGGGCCATTAGATGGCCAACACACAACTACTCTACTGTATACGTCCACACTGACAGTATGGAACCCTCACACACAACTTAACACTTATCATATTGAAAGGGTCCAATGCAGGGCCATTAGATGGCCAACACATAACTACTCTACTGTATACGTCCACACTGACAGTATGGAGCCCTCACACACAACTTAACACTCATCATATTGAAATGGTCCAATGCAGGGCCATTAGATGGCCAACACACAACTACTCTACTGTATACGTCCACACTGGCAGTTTGGAGCCCTCACACACAACTTAACACACATCATATTGAAATGGTCCAATGCAGGGCCATTAGATGGCCAACACACAACTACTCTACTGTATACGTCCACACTGGCAGTATGGAGCCCTCACACACAACTTAACACACATTATATTGAAATGGTCCAATGCAGGGCCATTAGATGGCCAACACACAACTACTCTACTGTATACGTCCACACTGACAGTATGGAGCCCTCACACACAACTTAACACTCATCATATTGAAATGGTCCAATGCAGGGCCATTAGATGGCCAACACACAACTGCTCTACTGTATACGTCCACACTGACAGTATGGAGCCCTCACACACAACTTAACACACATCATGTTGAAATGGTCCAATGCAGGGCCATTAGATGGCCAACACACAACTACTCTACTGTATACATCCACACTGACAGTATGGAGCCCTCACACACAACTTGACACACATCATATTGAAATGGTCCAATGCAGGGCCATTAGATGGCCAACACACAACTACTCTACTGTATACGTCCACACTTACAGTATGGAGCCCTCACACACAACTTAACACACATCATATATCAGTGTTCTCCCCAGAAATGTTTGAAGGCATGTCGATTATATCTCAGAAAATATGGTTTAGGGTGTATCAGTGTACCAAACCCCTATATTTTAAGGTATTTTGTCAAAAAGACACAGGATTTATGAAAGAAATAGGCTAGAGATACTAAATATTGTGGTATAAACGTATTCAAGATAAAAATAAATGAATTAATAATGACTGTATTACATGTCCTCCACAATTAAGGCATGTTGCAAAAGCATTTTGGCTGCGAAGGCATGTTAAATGCGACATGCCTTAATGGCCTGGGGAGAACACTGAATATTGAAATGGTCCAATGCAGGGCCATAATATGGCCAACACACAACTACTCTACTGTATACGTCCACATTGACAGTATGGAGCCCTCACACACAACTTAACACACATCATTTTGAAATGGTCCAATGCAGGGCCATTAGATGGCCAACACACAACTACTCTACTGTATACATCCACACTGGCAGTATGGAGCCCTCACACACAACTTAACACTCATCATATTGAAATGGTCCAATGCAGGGCCATTAGATGGCCAACACACAACTACTCGACTGTATACGTCCACACTGAGAGTATGGAGCCCTCACACACAACTTAACACTCATCATATTGAAATGGTCCAATGCAGGGCCATTAGATGGCCAACACACAACTACTCGACTGTATACGTCCACACTGACAGTATGGAGCCCTCACACACAACTTAACACTCATCATATTGAAATGGTCCAATGCAGGACCATTAGATGGCCACACACAACTACTCTACTGTATACGTCCACACTGACAGTATGAAGCCCTCACACACAACTACTCTACTGTATAGAAATGGTCCAACGCAGGGCCATTAGATGGCTACACACAACTACTCTACTGTATACGTCCACACTGACAGTATGCAGCCCTCAGACACAACTACTCTACTGTATACGAAAGTGTAACTGCAATGCAAGAAAACCTTGGATGGCGTATACCCAGGGGCAGAAGAGGGCTGATGCTAGGGCTAACTCTTCTGTATAAAGTATTTCATGGGGCTAGCAGCCATCTCAATGCCCACATACTTTCAGCAGGCACTTACAAACGACTCGGTATAGCCATCTCCTCTCCCTACATACAAATGTATTATTTTTTTATAGATATTCATTTTCCCCACTGGCAGTTGTCCAGTGGAATAAACTGCCAGCAAATATAGTTATGGCGCCAAAACTTGAATCAGTCCAAGGTGGCAGGGAGTTCTGTTAATCATGTTATGTCTTAAATGAACACTGTTTTTTACATTGTCACAGGATGACCTTAGTGGTTGGGCTAACTCAGGAAAGAATCAATGACGGTGAATGCATTTACATAAGTTTAATGCAAACTTTTAAAATATGTTTAATATATATACAATTATCTAAAAAAAACAAGCGAATACACAAATGAACTATGAAAAGAATGTTCTCCTGAACGTTTAAGACGTTCTTAGTATTGTTATAAATACTGAATGTCTAAGACACTAAAGTGTTGTTAAAGCTATAACAATGTTGATCTAGCGCGATAACTGTGATGCGCGAGAGCTCATGAAGATGATGATGCGCGAATTCAATGGATGATTGTCATCAAATGCCTTCTGTAAGGGTTGATGACGCGATGCAATGATAGTTAACCTCCACTGAGATTGTGAGTAATATTCCTCCAGTGAGGATTGGTAACGGGCCCACCTTGTGTCCCGGGGGTTGTCGTTAGTAAAACCTGGCTGCGCATGTACGGGGACCGTCTCCACCGCTTGTAACGTTATTCGTGGAAGCTTCGCTCCACTCCTGGATATCCAAACCTAGATGGCTTACTCCAACCCTGGATGGCTTATATCCTGGATGGCTTAGTCCAACCCTGGATGGCGTATATCCTGGATGGCTTATATTTTGGATGGCTTAGTCCAACCCTGGATGGCTTATATCCTGGATGGCTTAGTCCAACCCTGGATGGCTTAGGCTGTAATTATACATACGTTTTAGATGTCGGTTGACAAACATAACAATATTGCATAATTATCATTACCCAAACAAATCATTATTCAATAAATATATGTAAGCTGTACTAATGATGAGTAGCAATGTATACATATTCTACAACGCCATGTATACGCTATGTCACAGACCTAATAACAAATAGATTGGACACTATGAAAATAGTGTAAATTTCAAGTGGCACAGTTCAAAAATTTCACAAAATATTTACCAACTTTAAACACGCATATCATGAAGAGTTTTATAGATACAGGTTTCATTCAAGCCAAATTGAGAGCAAAAAAGGGGTTTGATGGAAATTTTACTATGTCAAAACATTGATTTTTAACAGAAAAGCGAAAAATGATGACATTTTAAACTTTAAACATTTTTTTATACAATTTCTTATTTTGAAAATAAACATAAATTATTATAATACCATTTTGCTATTCACTATGAATCTTTTGGATGTATTCTCATCAAAATCGGTGAATAATTGAGAGAGAAGATAGAAGGAAAAGTTAAGGTGCCACGTAATATTTTGGTTACTTCATTGGTTAAGATTGGAAGTTTCCTATCTGTTTATTAATATGTCTGTGGCTATGTACGTCGCTGTTAATCAATGCCCCTAATACATGTAATATAAACATGATCAAATTACTCATATATTACACTCACTGAGTTATGCATGCACGCATGTCAACTAATGACCACATTATACAACTATGCATACGCGTCGAACATTTATTCTTGTCACTCATCTCATTGTTAACTAATGTTAACAATCGTGTATTACAATCACTGAGTTATACGCCAACGTTAACTAATGCACCTATTATCCACTGTTATCAAATTAATATTGTTTTACAATTAATGATCAATTACAATAATTACATCTAATAAAGTAACTTCAAAATCATATGCTAGTCTAAAGTTATGTTTGAGAAACATCAATGCTAACCGGATGTCGTAACCGCCAAACAAGATGGCGCCGCCCACTGAATACAAATATACGATAAAAGTTTAATAAAACTACTAACCACATGTTGCCTATGAAATTTGCCGTCCAATCTCTGTTCCAACAATGTACTATCGATCATCCCGGCGAGAGCTAGAAGACAATGGGTTTTATAGCAAACATTACGCCCAAATCATTATTTCCCCCGTTCAGTCCGTGACAAACGTGGCTAAATCTACAGTATTGAATACACGAGAGGCCCCTTATACAATTTTGCCGTTTAAGGAAAATATATCTATACGTTTACATGCATTAGCACAAAACTAAACTTATGACACGGCCTCTCTGGCGGCCACTTAAAATGTGCACGCTTTTACGTGTTACATGAATAGATCATGAATATGGTGAAATTGTTTCAACTCGAACAATAGATTTTGGGTGTAACCGATAACTTACAAGAGCTATGAACGACCAATACGCTCTACCCGTGACATTTTGTGACAACATCTCCCCACTTAAAGAAAGTGCTACACTTTTAAAATTCAACAAAATGATAATTAATATTTACACGTTAAGAAACTATTAATTCTTCTGAGCAAACGAGCGACAAAACGTACAAGCTGATCGCTCAATCGCTTGAGTATGTTAACTATTACCACTGCAGTTATAACCTAACTATAATATGTAATTACAATTTCAACACTATTCTACAATTGTACACTACCCTGTCGTAACATATACTTCTATTGTACAATACACTGCAATACACTATTGTATTAAAGCGGTCATTATGTGCGGCGACTTAAATAGTCTGCCCCAATATTGTGCTTTCCTCGGTCTATTACCCCAACTCTACTGTTGCTAATAACACTACTTCCTGCCACTACCAGAACTCCAACTTTACACATTGCATCCATCGTATTACCAGTATACTGTTTGCGAAATAGAGTAGGGTCTCTCGATTCCCTAATCGGATTTGCTAACGTGTGCTTAAAGCTACACTTCACTACATCTGTTAGTCTCTTCTTATCGGACCGAACAGTACTACACTCAGAGTCTAAACGACTTATCTCTCGTTTCTCTGCTACACTAAGCATGCCCGATATGTCTACATCGGCTGCTGTCTCCCTATCTACACTAGTGGGAAAATACATGGGACTAGTGTCCTCACTACTGTCTTCCTCACTATCCTCAATAACTGCAACATTAACTACATTCACCACCCCTTGTTGCACATAATCGGTTCTACTTATATACTCTTTCAGCATATTCGCATGAAAGGTCTTTAACTTTCCGTTTATCTCGATACGGTAATCCATAGTGTTCACTTTCCCTCTAACGTAAAACGGACCTTTCCATTGTAATAACTTGTTATTGTCGGTCGGGAGTAACAGTAACACTTGGTCATCTATCTTAAACTTCCTAGCTCTAGCTTTCTGGTCATAGTACCGTTTATACTTGGTACTTGCCTTAACTAACTGACTTTGAGCTATCTTACAAGTCTCCTCTAGTTTCTCCTTCAGATCTAAAACATACTGATATGTAGTCTTAACCTCATCACTATCTACTTCACCTGCCCACATCTCTCTAAGAATCCTCATGGGACCTCTAACTGACCTACCGTACAATAACTCAAACGGAGAAAATCCTAAACTCTCTTGTGGAACCTCTCTAAATGCAAACAATAAAGCATTGAGATACTTGTCCCAATCTTTGGGTCTTTCGGTACACATACGCCGTAACATTTGCTTTAACGTCCCGTTAAATCGTTCGACTAACCCGTTACACATAGGGTGATATGGTGTTGTCATGATTTGACGTAAAAACAATAACCTGCTTACTTCAGCCATAAGTTCTGACGTAAACTGTGACCCACAATCAGTCAGCATTTCCTCTGGTACACCTAGCCTACTGAACATATCAACTAATGCCTCAGCTACTCTCTCAGTTTCAATTGAGGGCAATGCTACTGCCTCCGGATACCTAGTTGCATAGTCTACCATGGTTAAAATGTACCTATTTTTCCTATCCGACACTGGAAAAATTGGTCCAACTATGTCTACGGCTACCCGCTTAAATGGTGTATCTATCAGTGGCATCTGACCTAAATGTACTTTGGTCACTCGACCTTTTGGTACTGTCCTTTGACATACATCGCAGGACCTACAATACCTAGTTACATCTCCACTAACGCCTGGCCAATAAAATTCTGCCAATACTCTATCTGACGTTTTCTTTACGCCTAAATGACCTCCCATAATCGACTCATGAGCTACCTTAAGCACTGTCGTTCTATACTGGGTAGGTACCACTAATTGGTGAAACTGTCTACTACCACTATCTTCAAATTCTCTGTACAATAACCTATTCTTATGTACAAACTTACAACTACCGGACCCTTTACACTTCTTCACTACACCATCCTTGGCCTTCACTTTACAAGGACCTAATGACTCGTCTTGAGTTTGTGCTTCTATAAACTCCGCTTTAGATAATTATGTCACCTACGGCTGCAGGAACCTTTAATTTTCTATAAGCCTGAGCTTGCTTCTGAACCTGCGCTCTAGTCTCTCCGGCATTACTTATGCTGCTTCTAAAATCGGACATTACCGGAAGTGCTGAACCATCTATGTTCCCTATTGTTAAATCATACATCGGGTCATCCATACATAGTGCCTCTGTAGTCCCTTTAAAGAAAGGTGTATCTACATCTATTCTCGCTATTGGCACGTGCTCTACCGACTTATTTAGCAACATACACGGTGACTGTTTACCTACCAACTGGTCATCCGTAACTAAACTACACCTAACTACCACACCTGTACAACCTGTATCCCTCATTACAATTACGTCCGTGCCATTCACTCTACCATCTGCCGTTGGAAGATTTGCATACGGAAAGAGACATGTTCCGATCTTCGCCATTACACCATCCGCTTTAACACAACAGCTACTACTCTCGGTTTTAATAACCGGACTATTACTACCTCTGCCTCTACCTCTACCTCGGTTTTGACCACCTCTACCTCTGCCGAAATTCCATGGGTTGTTAAAACCTTGGTTCTGATTCCCTACATTGTTGTCCACTCTACTATTGTCACTAAAATTGTCTACGACAGCGGACACTTTCACCGCTTTCCTACACTCATGTGAAGCATGATTCCCATTACAGTGACGACAACGAATAAAAGGTCTACCTATGTTACCACTATTGCTACCTCCTCTAGCACCCATCGAACTACCTCCACCTCTATAGTTTCCACTCTGGCCTTTCTGTTTATGATCGTCCCCTTGCCTATCTCTAAAAGTTCTGTCTTTCGACACTACATTATGCGCTCCACCTCTAGCCTCGGCAAACTGATCTGCTCGAGTTGCCATTTCATTTACACTAGTTAGTTTTCTTTCTTTAAGAAATAAGAACAGATCTCTACTACAAACATTGAATAGCTGGTCCCGCAACAAGAAATCTATGAGGCCCTGATAAGTCTGCGCTACCTTCCCTAACTCTAACCACCTATCTAAGTAATTTCTAGACCTACTAATAAACTGAATAAATGACTCGCCTTTCTCAGGCAGACAAGCTCTAAACCGCTTTCTAAAACCTTCTTCAGTTAACTCAAATCTCTTTAAAAGAGCATCCTTTAACTTGTCATAGTCAAGAGCATCTACACTAGGTAATCTAGAAAATACATCTAAGGCCTTGCCTCTCAATAACGCACTTAAATGAACTGCCCACTTATCTTTGGTCCATTCCTGTAACTCAGCATAACGCTCGAACCGTAACAAGTAACTGTCCATGTTATTTTTGTCAGCATCAAAGTATGGTAACTTCGAACCTTTTAACTTCCCAGAATAACTATCTTTCCCTTCAGTTTTACTTTCCTTACTATGTGTCTTAGCTGCTTCCAACTCTAAAGCTAACTTATGCTCAAACTCTTTTTGCTCCCTTTCCATTATCATCTTAGCCTTAGCTAGTCTACCATCTGTTTCGAACCTCTCATGTTCTAACTCTTGCTTCTCCTTTTCTATTCTACTTTCTAATTCTACCTTCTCTTTATCATCATCTCGCTTCTCTTTAGCTAATCTACCTTCTAATTCTAACTTCTCTTTAGCTAATCTACTTTCGAATTCTAACCTATCTTTCTCAGCATCTAGCTTCTCTTTAGCTAGTCTACTTTCGAATTCTAACCTATCTTTCTCTTCATCCCTTTCCCGCTTTGCTAATTCTCTTTCCTTAAGTCTAAATTCCCTTTCCCTAGCCTGTTCGTCTTTAACAAAGGTTCTAAGCTCCTCACCAGCATACTCTAACTCCTTACCAATTTTCGTAAGATCCTTTATGGACGTCATGTCTATGGACATTGCGGACTACTAACTACAATAATTACAATACACACGCCACTAATAATTCTACTCAACTAACTACTAATGGTAAGTCACTGTGTCCTCAGTAAATACCTGGGCATCATCATAGGACAAGTTACATACACATTTGTACTAGCGCTAACTACTAACGGTTATGTATAGATAGTATCTAGCTTCCACAAAACATATACACTACATAAAATATCTTAATTTGATATTGGACATAAATCTTAAACAATCATCGAAATGTGTATAACATGTACATGTATATTTACTTCTCCCATCAATATAAGTATACTCGAGTGTCACAACATGAGTAGAACGTATTGTTCGCCAACCTAATTGGATACTATGTGTATATCAAGGGAGGTAAAAACAAACACCCAAATTATTGAGCAAAAGTGCCTCAGACCCACTCGTGTAGACCACTGCGACCTCGCGCCAAGGAAAGAACGGACAAAACAACAGTTTGGACTCACCCTACCCTTGTCGTGTCTTGACTTGTCTTCCAAGCTGTGGCCGTGATCGTCGACAGTCGCCTTGATGGATCAGAGGGTGGTACACAATTCTAAAATAATAAGTAGAGATTTAGTTTATCATCATAAAGATCACTTATTGATTCTTTCCCTCCGTAGTCGCCCAAAATCCCACTTCTGACACCAGTTGTCACAGGATGACCTTAGTGGTTGGGCTAACTCAGGAAAGAATCAATGACGGTGAATGCATTTACATAAGTTTAATGCAACTTTTAAAATATGTTTAATATATATACAATTATCTAAAAAAAACAAGCGAATACACAAATGAACTATGAAAAGAATGTTCTCCTGAACGTTTAAGACGTTCTTAGTATTGTTATAAATACTGAATGTCTAAGACACTAAAGTGTTGTTAAAGCTATAACAGTGTTGATCTAGCGCGATAACTGTGATGCGCGAGAGCTCATGAAGATGATGATGCGCGAATTCAATGGATGATTGTCATCAAATGCCTTCTGTAAGGGTTGATGACGCGATGCAATGATAGTTAACCTCCACTGAGATTGTGAGTAATATTCCTCCAGTGAGGATTGGTAACGGGCCCACCTTGTGTCCCGGGGGTTGTCGTTAGTAAAACCTGGCTGCGCAGGTACGGGGACCGTCTCCACCGCTTGTAACGTTATTCGTGGAAGCTTCGCTCCACTCCTGGATATCCAAACCTAGATGGCTTACTCCAACCCTGGATGGCTTATATCCTGGATGGCTTAGTCCAACCCTGGATGGCGTATATCCTGGATGGCTTATATCCTGGATGGCTTAGTCCAACCCTGGATGGCTTAGTCCAACCCTGGATGGCTTAGGCTGTAATTATACATACGTTTTAGATGTCGGTTGACAAACATAACAATCTTGCATAATTATCATTACCCAAACAAATCATTATTCAATAAATATATGTAAGCTGTACTAATGATGAGTAGCAATGTATACATATTCTACAACGCCTTGTATACGCTATGTACGTCGCTGTTAATCAATGCCCCTAATACATGTAATATAAACATGATCAAATTACTCATATATTACACTCACTGAGTTATGCATGCACGCATGTCAACTAATGACCACATTATACAACTATGCATACGCGTCGAACATTTATTCTTGTCACTCATCTCATTGTTAACTAATGTTAACAATCGTGTATTACAATCACTGAGTTATACGCCAACGTTAACTAATGCACCTATTATCCACTGTTATCAAATTAATATTGTTTTACAATTAATGATCAATTACAATAATTACATCTAATAAAGTAACTTCAAAATCATATGCTAGTCTAAAGTTATGTTTGAGAAACATCAATGCTAACCGGATGTCGTAACCGCCAAACAAGATGGCGCCGCCCACTGAATACAAATATACGATAAAAGTTTAATAAAACTACTAACCACATGTTGCCTACGAAATTTGCCGTCCAATCTCTGTTCCAACAATGTACTATTGATCATCCCGGCGAGAGCTAGAAGACAATGGGTTTTATAGCAAACATTACGCCCAAATCATTATTTCCCCCGTTCAGTCCGTGACAAACGTGGCTAAATCTACAGTATTGAATCTACACGAGAGGCCCCTTATACAATTTTGCCGTTTAAGGAAAATATATCTATACGTTTACATGCATTAGCACAAAACTAAACTTATGACACGGCCTCTCTGGCGGCCACTTAAAATGTGCACGCTTTTACGTGTTACATGAATAGATCATGAATATGGTGAAATTGTTTCAACTCGAACAATAGATTTTGGGTGTAACCGATAACTTACAAGAGCTATGAACGACCAATAAGCTCTACCCGTGACATTTTGTGACATACCCTGCTTTTACTATCCACCCCCCTGTAAATCAACACTATCACTTTTTATCAATCTCACTCCCAAACTGTCCTGTCTATCACACTTTTACTTTTATTCTCACTCACCTTGCACAGACGCACACTCCACAGTATCCTCATAAGAGTGTGATGGAGAGTGTAAAGGGAGAAAGAAAGAAAGCATACGCCATTTTAAAATAAGAAGAAGCTTCTCTGTATTGCCTGTCTTAAAATATCATACTGTTATCTTAGCTAACTTCTAACATCTTGAATTGTGACTTCATGTTTTCAGATCTCCTCGAGAACTTGACATCAAAAGACAATGCCACAACAATACTGGACAGTATCAGGGAAGACTTACGGCAAAGTTTGCCAGCAGAAAGTACCTCGCAGACAGAAACTATTGTTCGTCCCACCACCGGCCCTGTACGTCCATTTATCCTTAGTTTAAACTTATTTATTTTACATCGATTGTAACGAAAGCTCTATAACTTATTTGAATCACTCTCGATGTCTTCCTGGGTAGAACCAGTACTAAGCAATGCAGATAAAGTGTCTTGCTCAGGGACACAACGTTTTCACTGAGAAATGTCAATCTTTCACCCTGAACATAGAAATATAATAAAAATGTTTTTGACACTGACCTTAATAACACATCTATTTTAACTTACTCATTAATGTCTTTCACATTGACTCTGCTATTTGAATACTTACAGAATGCAGATTGTGACCCTGCCACCACGGTACACGTAGATGCATTTCTGTACGATGATGACACCATAGATGACCTGTGCGATGATGGACTTCTATCAAGGAACTACTGCGTTGACTGTCAATCCAAGTCAGTCAAACCACTCAGTATGTATTTTTTGTGTGTACCGTATTTCCCCTAACAGTACTGCCCCATGCCCTACCGCCACCCACCCTTTCAAACAGATAGATAAATAAAACGATAAATTTACTCAATTTTTATTTATTTTTTTTACATTTTATTAAAGCGCCCACTTGGCATGTTGCATAGTGCCCAGGAACAACTACTAGCGGAAATATGGTAATTTATATTATTCTTATCATCAATTAAAAATTAAACAGCCAATGAGCTATAATTATTGAAGTAAACAAGCTTAATGTATCCCATACTTGCTTATAAATATGTTGCTTTTGAATATATGGTACAACTGTGACACATACAGCTAGTCAGATTAATCTACTAGGCAATAACGCTTTATCTCACAAGTGAAATAAAGGGTAAAAAAAGTCATATCATACTGGAAATTCCCGAGTCTATTTAAAACCAAATCATATTTAGTAAACTATGGAAAATAAATAAACCGTATTTAATTTACCTAAAGAGCCGAATGCTTTTCCGATTTGTTAACGTTCATTTCCGTTCAGTATATTAACTGCCGAAAGGCTGGTTCATAGAAGAAACGTGTGTGCTTGTTGTTTTTCTCGCTGATTTTGTGTATGTGTGTATGACTTCACTTGTAAAATATAGCTATCTTTTATGGTAACTGAATCCAAATATGATATATTCATAATATTGAAATATTTATAGACAAGTATAGGATATCTAGAAAACAAACTGAGTATTTCATATCACGCACTATCAGGCCCTTGACCCATATCTGATATGGCATCTCAAGCCTGGTATAGTGTGTGATATTTAATATTCTCTATTTGTATTCTTCTGCCATTTATCTGACCACCTTCAACATTTTGATTCTTCAAGCAACGGTGGCCAGGACGAGGGTCTGTAGCTACACAAGGTGTACGACTGGCTACTGTTGTCACGTGACCTTCCGTCAGCACATGCTGACACACATCAGTAGTAAAATGAGACCACGAGACCAGTCGAAATATTCAATACAGTTTTAGCTCTCAGTCAGGGATAGAATTTAACTTTTTTACCCACTTGCTTTTATTTGCAGGTGCAAATATTTTCATTCTTACTGGCCTTTTCCCCCTTTTTTTGGTCAGACATTTCTGCGGTTAAATATTTTATAAAGTTCTTATATAAGATTGTGTTTTAAAAGACAACAAGTGTCCTCAAACTCATTTTCTTTTCATTATTTGATAGATTTTCCTATCATGCTACATGTACTTGCGGGTGTTAAGAATTTCAACTCACATTTGCTCAAATCAACTCGCATTTTGCAAGTTTGCGAGTGATAAATTCCGAGCCCTATTTGTCACAGATTTTGTCTACCAGTAGATAGATATTGTATCTATGTTACATTAACAATGTTTTAATTCTGATTATGCATTTAATTTTTCAGCGTTTATTACCCACTCAGCATCTGTACCACAAATAAAGTACATATATCAGTACTTGCTGCAAGATCTCAGAAATAAAACAGTGTTAGATGTTGGTTCAAGAACTGGAGCTTTACTGTATGGTGTAAGTAATATGGGTTTCTTTTCACAAAAAAAGAAGTTTTTTGCCTACCACTGGTCCTGTATGGCCATTGATCTATGTTATAATGGCCATATATACTTTCACTGAGAAATCTCAATCTTTCACCCATAGAAATGTAATAATCATCCCTGGCAGCTGATATGGAATATACATTTATAAATGAGAGCTGTGGTAGCCCAGTGGATACCGCATTAGACTCTAAATTCCTGAGATCAAGGGTTGAAGCTTCAACAGCCCCTCTGGGTTTCTTAGACAAGACACTTCTCTTAGCCTCAACCTTCGACTTAAACCGGGTCGTCTCATGTGTCGGAAGTCTTTGAACAAATTAAAGACGGCTCAAATAAACAATAAACAAAAGCTCTTTTTCTTATCATTTTGACTGGTCATTTATGCCTATAAACTATTATTCCTGAATAGTTTTACTCTCTAGCAATATTCTAAACTATAAGGCTGTGAACATGATTAAAGACTTGCATAATATTGCCAGTGCTTCAAAAGTTTACTGACATTTTGAAAACATGACTTTCAAAATGCCAGTAAAACAGCTTAAATTTGAATAAAATGTTCAATAGTAAGGGTTGCCAGGACAAGATTCTTGGATTCCTATGTATCCTTTACTCTCTGATGTGGGGGCAGGAGGTGGGGGCACAGGGCTTAAATTAACCTATAATCAATAAAATGTTTTGATTAGCTGTGAAAATGCATGTGCCTCTCTGGCCAGGATAGTAAAGACTTTAGACCTGCCAAGTAGAAAGTGTTGATTTTTACGGATGGTGGGAGGTATACAGTACTGGTTCTACCCAGGAAAAATGGGGCGGTCTGCCTATACCACAAATATCCACCATCATAAATGGCCTAACATGCGCTAAAAGCGGTTTAAAACACCATTCAAATAAATAAGTAAACATGCTCACATCAGAGAATTTCAACTTGACCTTTGTACTTCTCATTAACTCTAAATAGGTCTGGACTTGCACAGTAAATATTTTAGAAAAAGATGTTCATGTTTTTTGTTTTTCTCAATACCCTTGTAAAGGGACTGGAAGCGAACTGGAAGCATTATGGGTGTTGATCCAACTACTAATACACACATCATAACGTGCTTCAGATTCAGCTTCATTGTAAATGTGAATTAAACAAGGACCCATTATCTGTATCATTTAATTATTATTAAAGAGATTTTTTCATCTGGAAACCTAGACAACTCGGCTAGTTTTGTTGTATAAATCATTAATAATAATTACTATGATGCTTTAAAACTCTTCTAAATTTTTGTTTTGTGATAGAATTACACTTCATTGGAAATATATGTTCTACTGGTGGCAATATAATCCTCATTTAAATTAATATTTATAATTTAGCAACAAACGCAACAGAGTCGAGCGTTCTAGACCGAATTTTTTTATTAAAAGTAATTAACCAGAAGGTAATATGTGGTTTAATGTAATGCATAAATGCATTTTTCCTATGAAACTGAATCACATACTGGGGAGACATATTGTTTTTAGCTTGGATCTCTGTCTGTCACAAGTCGTGTCTTCTCCATTTCTCTTGAACTGCTTGAGCGATTTTGAAATAACTTGGCACAAATGTTCACCATATCGAGACGATGTGCAGAGCGCAACTTCCAGCCACGTCCGGTCAAGGTCACACTTAGAGGTTTAAGGTCATATGCACTATATTTCGTGTCCGCTCCATATCTCTAGAACCGCATGGGGAATTTTGTAATAACTTTGCACAAATGTTCACCATATCGAGACGACGTGCAATGCGCAACTTCCAGCCACGTCCGGTCAAGGTCACACTTAAAGGTTGATTGTCATATGCACTATATTTTGTGTCCTCTCCATATCTCTTGAAATGCTTTAGGGATTTTGAAATAACTTGGCACAAATGTTCACCATATCGAGAGGACGTGCAGAGCGCAACTTTCAGCCAGGTTGGTTCATAAACTATGAGGGGAGACATATGTTTTTATTACAAAAACATCTCCGTCTAGTTTATATTTGGATTGACACTAACATATTGTTTTTCTAGATTGCATCCATCCAGTCCCTTTAATTGATATTTTATACTTGCCTCATAATGATAATTGTATGTTATTTAAACACAGAGGGAGGGATACAGTGTGTGGACATGCCATAAAACACTATTCATTCATTCGCAACCATCTTGATTGTTGTGTGTGTCTGTGTAACTGTTTGAAATACTGCACAAAGTTTTATGAAATATTTGCATAAATATAAACATTGTCTGAAACATTTTGTCGGTTCATTAGTGAAATAAAACTTAATTTTATTATAAACTGTTTTGTATACATGTACATTTCAGGCGTATCTGTTCAGTGAAGCAGAACATATTATAGGAGTAGAACTGGATCCTACATTTTGTGATCTGCAAAAGAAAGTTATGGAGAAGTACAAGATGGGAGATAGAATACAGGTATGTGCCCCTCATACCTGATAGCAGAGGTCTCTGGTAGATAAATCCTTAATCGTACCATAAATTATAAAATCAAGCTTTTAGTTTTAAAGAAACATGTATTGTTTGTAAACATGGTAAAGCTCCCCTTTGAAAATGGACCAATCCGTGTTGAACAATTGTAAAAAAATTAATTGGTAGTGGTAAAAAATGTTACAGTTCTAAAAGAAAATTCGTGAATTCTAAATGTACCTAATTGTATTAAAATGTTTTATAAACAAATTCAAAAACAAGATGAAAGAGTGTAAGATATCTTGTTATCTTGAGTTCTTATTGACATGTATGTCTATTAGGGCATACATCAAATTTTACCTGGCTATTGAACGTGGAAATGTTACATACAATTATTTACATCATCAGGCCATTGCGACATTGACCTTTAACCTAAATGTTAATAGAGGCTACCTTCTCAACATAGCCAGTCAGCCTGTACGATAAGATGGGCGTGGCTCGAAAGGTTGAAGAGCTGTAATGCATACGTGGTTTTCATGATCGGGTCATAGCGACCTTGATTTTTATGACCCAAATTATAAATAACTTTATTTGAACAATACACTTCAAAATAACTGTAAGACTTCCAAGGTTCCAAACATGAAAAATGGGCTAATATAAACATCAAATAAAAAATGTAACTATGTTCTGTTCAATCCCAGAAGTTTTGTTGAAGATCGGAAACTAAGTACTACTCAAAAACTTTTTTAAATCCTTTATAAAACTTTGAACAGCTTTAATGGCCGAATGAAACATATAAGATTTATTTTAATTTATTTTATTGCATATATTGTCATCTTTATTAGTCCCCCACCGGTCCCGGGGGTGACTATAGGTTTGCACCTTGTCCGTCTGTCCCGTCCGTCCGTCCTTCCGAAATGATTGTCCGGGCCATATTTTCAATACTATAAGACTTTGAGATACCAAACTTGGTATGTGGATACATCTTGGGATAGCAGTGTGTCGCATACCAAAAAAAGGTCACTGTGACCTTGACCTGTGACCTCTGTCATAGAAAATGCTTGTCCGGACCTTTTTTCAATACTATAACACTTAGAGATACCAAACTTGACATGTGAATACATCTTGGGATAGCAGTGTGTCGCGTACCAAAATAAGGTCACAGTGACCTTGACCTGTGACCTCTGTCATAGAAAATGTTCCGAAAATGCTTGTCCGGGCCATATTTTCAATACTATAAGACTCTGAGATACCAAAACACTTAGAGATACCAAACTTGGTATGTGAATACATCTTGGGATATCGGTGTGTCGCGTACCAAAATAAGGACATTTTGACCTGTGACCTCTGTCATAGAAAATGCTTCTCTGGACCGTATTTTCAATACTATAACACTTAGAGATACCAAACTTGGTGTGTGGATACATCTTGGGATAGCGATGTGTCGCATACCAAAATAAGGTCATTGTGACCTTGACCTGTGACCACTGTCATAGAAAATGCTTGTCCGGACCGTATTTTCAATACTATAACACTTAGAGATACCAAACTTGGTATGTGAATACATCTTGGGATAGCGGTGTGTCGCGTACCAAAATAAGGTCATTGCGACCTTGATCTGTGACCTCTGTCATAGAAAATGCTTGTCCGGACCGTATTTTCAATACTACCTAATCTTAACAGTGTCCGAACTTATACGGTAAATACGGTATAACACTTAGAGACACCAAACTTGGTATGTGAATACATCTTGGGATAGCGGTGTGTCACGGACCAAATAAGGTCATTTTGACCTTGATCTTTGACCTCCATCATAGCAAATGTCTGGAAAATGTTTGTCTAGGCCGGTGGGGGGCTATGCAATTTTTGATGCTCTTGTTTTATATAAATTAAAAGGTTGTCCATGGTGATAAAATGTTTATATTTACAGGTTGTCCACGGTGATATAATGGTAATAACGTTTATATTTACAGGTTGTCCATGGTGATATAATGATAATAATGTTTATATTTACAGGTTGTCCACAGTGATATACCAGTAATCATGTTTATATTTACAGGTTGTCCACGGTGATATACCAGTAATAATGTTTATATTTACAGGTTGTCCATGGTGATATATGATATACTGGTAATAATGTTTATATTTACAGGTTGTCCATGGTGATATATGGTATACCAGTAATAATATTTATATTTACATGTTGTCCAGGGTGATATACCAGTAATAATCTTTATATTTGCAGGTTGTCCACGGTGATATATGATATACCAGTAATAATATTTATATTTACATGTTGTCCATGGTGATATATGATATACCAGTAATAATATTTATAATTACAGGTTGTTCACAGTGATATACCAGTAATAATCTTTATATTTGCAGGTTGTCCATGGTGATATATGATACCGGTAATAATGGTTATATTTACAGGTTGTCCACGGTGATATATGATATACCGGTAATCATGTTTATATTTACAGGTTGTCCACAGTGATATAATGTTACAATCGGAACTGTTGCAGACTAGTAAGCTGTTTATTTTATTTGTTTGTTTGGTTGATGATGTTTTATGTCTTTTAGCACATGTAAAGCCATTTATGGCAGGTGATTTTGTTGTGATACATATAGACAGACCACCCAACTTTTCCTTGGTAAAACCAGTACTGTATACCTCCCGCCATCCGTAAGAGTCACACTTTCTCACTTGACAAGGATGTGACTATAACAATACATGAATGTGAAATGCACTTGGGGAATCATCAAACCTGTTGAATGTCGATCAAATGCCATTTAAAGTAAATATTTAAAATACAAGTTATAACTCTGTCTCTAAGATTTATTTTAAAATAGCAGTTACGAGTGAAAATCTGTGTCAGTTGTTTGTTGTAATGTAATGGCAGCATAGCTGACACAAATGGATCACTATGCATGGGGTTTAATATAGGGTTATATGTATTGAAATTTAGAATTTTTTAAATGGTATATAAGTCGGTCAGTGGTCACACGTTTGTTTAATTTTGATGCATAAACGACCATGAAACGACAGATATAATGTCACAAAATCCACAATTTTAATACTGGTTAACACTTCTGATGCATTTTGTTGTTTTTGACAGTTTGCCTCACAAAAGCTTTGAATAAAGCTAAATGGCATCACATTTTTGTTGGTTTGACATCGTATGGCTGGATTTGCAACGTGTTTATTACGCACTATTTAAGAGTTGCAAAATAATGGTTGATCGTCAAAATTTAAATGATAAATTACTGTTAAATTATGTGTCCTAGTTTAAGTGATGTCTAGTAGTGAATGTCATGAAATACCAGTTTACCCCTCACTGTCCAGTTTATTAAGACTCAGATGCTGTCATTTTGTCAGATCCAGTTAATTGTCATTTTGTTGATTTTTCAGGTGATGTAGTTATTTTAAACAACGTGTTTGAGTTCTTCATGTCTGGCGAGGAACAAGTGCAGTATGTATTATTATGGCTTGTGCCTTTTATCAATCATTAAAGGGTCACATGGCAATCTTGAAGTAATTATTAAGCATTAAAAATGTGCAAGTCATTAAGAAAAGCTAACAGGTTGCAGCGAGTTTTAGAGAAAATCAGAATTGCTCTGTGTCCCTTTAAATGTCAGCCAAGTCACTAAATGTTTCTGACAGTACCTTAATGGTATAAGATACCCTATACTTGTTAGAGGCCAGTTTCCGTCCAAGCCTAGTTTCCATAATTGTCATTTAAAACTGTTTTTACACTGCAAATTACTTCCATGATGTTATTATTGACGGACGTATAGCACTGAAGATTGGAAACAGAAGAAACAACCAAAATGTAAAAAAGCGGTACAAAAACGAAAGGGATTTCTCCGAAAATTGTGTTTACTTCCTTATGTGGCGTTGGGGATGCGCGCGCATTCTGACGCATAATAAATTATTTAAAAATATAACACTGTTATATATGACGTCATATTGTTATCACACTTCAGCAGACGCAGTTAAATACATAATATGCATTTTGACCAAAGAGAAGCAACTCGTACAACCTGTATCTGTTTGATTTACACAGAGTTACCCATCATTATAATTTATTGTAAATTGTCGTTGTGGATCATATTACAGTGACGTTACCAGGCGCATTGTTATAGCGATAGAGGTGAATGATTGAACAATGTTTACAATGATATTGTTGAATAGAATTGCAAACATGTTTTTAGTTCATAAAATTTTACTGTATCATGACCTTGTTGAATCTATCTCTCGATAAAAAACATGATGGAAACTGGGCTTGTAAACAAACTGATTCCTCAGTTTTAGTCAATTTATAGAAAGGTTACGTGCCACTTCCATAATTTATATAAAGCGAAATTCTTTGGTGTCAAATTTCCAGGAAGAGGTAACCTAATAAAAACTAGAGTAAAAATTGTCAGGATACATAGATTTGTTTGACAAAGAAGTTTATGTTTGCAAAAGTGATGGAAAGTGGCCCCCGACGAGTATAGAGCCTGTGACATTTAAGAAATTTGGACATTTTTACCCATGATACTCTTGTTTGAGTATATCCCTTGGCATAAAAGAACCTTATCGTAACATTTAGAGTCACTGTAACATTAGAGGTATTTTCTTTATTCTTTTTTATTTATTTCATTTTAATGCATTAACAAAGATCAAAATATGATGGAATTGTTTGTGTCGCCTTTTCGAAGAAAAATGCGATACATAGGGATCACTTTGCCTTCCGTCTGTCAGTCAGTCCGTTGTCATGACAACATCGACATGGCCATACTAAGTATGAAGGTCATGTCACACTGAAGTTCATTATATGGGTTAAATACTCGTTTTTTTCTTCAGGAAACTTAACGTTGGTTATAACTCTCATTTCTTGATATTTCTTCATCAAACTTTCAATATATACTCATCATGACAACATCGACATGACCATACTAAAATATAAAGGTCAAGGTTCACTGAATGTCATTATATGGGTTAAATACTCATTTTTTTCTTCACGAAAACATAACGTTGCCTATAATTTCCTCATTTCTGGAGATTTCTACATCAGACTTTCAATATATACTCCTCATGACAACATCGACATGACCATACTAACATATGAAGGTCAAGGTCACACTGAAGGTCATTATATGGGTTAAATACTCGTTTTTTTTCTTCACGAAAACTTAACATTCGCTATAACTTTCTCATTTCTTGATATTTCTTCATCAAACTTTCAATATGTACTTGTCATGACAACATCGACATGGCCATACTAAATACAAAGGTCAAGGTCACACTGAAGGTCATTTGGGTTAAATACTCGTTTTTTTTCTTCACGAAAACTTAACGTTGGTTCTTCATCAGACTTTCAATATATACTTGTCATGACAACATCGACATGGCCATACTATACAGAAAATATAAAGGTCAAGGTCACACTGAAAACTTACTCAGGCCAATTTGTCAAGGTCATTTATCTGGGTCCAAAAAACCTTGTTATACTGGCAAAGCGCTGACAGGCGACATACGTGTTTCGCGGAACACCCATCTAGTTTTATCAAGTGTTGTCAATATTCTTGAGCGGGAAAAGTGATTTGTTATATTAATAGTCGAATAGGTACACAGAAGTACATGATTTGTGGACACAAAATCTTATCTGGGTTCCCATTACTTCACCTTTGTTTATGCCCCACCACTAAATGGTAAGGGGGCACATAGTGTTAGTGTTAGCCATACCTGTCTGTCCAGCTGTCCTTCTGTCCATCCCGAAAAGTTTGTGTCTATCTTCTCCCACAGTTTTCCTATGGTTCTTTAACATGCTCGACGGATAGACTCCGATACACAGAATCACCCAGTTTATGTCCCCATCCCACTGGGGAGGCAAAGGGAAGTGTTTTCACACTGAAGTAACCCATTAGTGCTAGTAATGTGAACCGGTGATTTAACAGATTCAGAGTTAAATATGCTATTCTTTGGGCCGCCAAATCCCCTTTATATAAATACCAATTACAGTCGTGTTGTATTATTCTCTAAGGAAATGCACACACACTTTAATATAAGTAAGAAACAGAAATCTTTATATTTTTCAAAACATTTCATATCTTCTGCTACTTTATACTAATAGTTAATTTAAGACATTAAAGGGAATGTAGCAACACAGCCAAACAAGCTCTATTATTGAGAGTTCTAAAATATTTGGAAAAAGGTGAAATAATTATCAAATTCAGATGATAAAAAGAAAAGATATTACCATTTAAAGGTTGTTCTAAAATGGATATGGAAGCCCCCATTTTGAGAACTATGACATCATAGTTCCATATTACCATATATGGAATATTGATAAATGTTATTTAAAATGAAGAAAATCACTGCAAATCAATGCACATTTTTTTACTGTCATATAAAGCATTATTGCCATTAAGTATTACAAAGTAACATATTTTTCATATAGTTGTTGTCATTTTCCCCTTATAATCAGTATATTTTCATATTTATAAATATTCGTATTATATATGGTCATTTAGAACCGTGATGTCATAGCTCTCAAAATGACTGCTTCCATATCCGTTGCAACAGCAACTTCAAATGATCATATCTTCTTTGTTTATCATCCAAATTTGATCATTCTTTCACCGTTATTCAAGTTTTTCAGAACTCTCAATAATAAAGATGTTTGGCCATGTCACTACATTCCCTTTAAAGAGCATACCATTTATAGTGTGACTTGCCTATCATGGCAGACACCTAGGGAATCAATTTGTCATCTGTCCATCATATTTTAACCTGCAACCTGACCTTGGCCATAACTTGAAGAGTATTTGATCTTTGTTCTTGAAATTTCACACACATCTTCATCTTACCTTAAGGAATGTCGTGAGACATGTCCAGTAACTCTGACTTTCATTTTGGCAAATTTATGTCCCTTTCCATAAAACTTTAACCTGCAACCTGGGCTGCACCCTGGCCTAGCTCATAACTTAAAATAAGCAGACGTCAGTCGACACAAGTTTTCCATGGAATACCCTTCTAGTTGTATATTATAACATAAAAATGATATATTTGAATTAAATTGTTTTAATTTCTAAATTTTAGGATATGGAGTTTCCTGTATCAGATATTGAGGAAAAAAGATGCCGTAGTTCTCACAATTCCAAGTATCCAAGAATCTTTTTCAAGTATTAATGTAAGTATATAACCACAGGCCTGTATTATTGTACGACTTCTTGGAAAATATCATCACAAAATAAAAGCCGATAGTGTGTGTCTGTTGTCATTGTTGTAAAGTACTCTTTAAAATGTCTACTATAGCTCTGAACACATCATCATGGGCTCTGTACATATCATCATGGGGCTCTGAACACATCATCATGGGCTCTGTACACAACATCAAGGCACTGTGCACATTGTCATGGCTCTAACCTCATCATCAAGGCTATGTACACATCGTCATGACTTTGTACTCATCGTCATGGCTCTGTCCTCATCCTCAAGGCTATGTACACATCATCATATCATCATGGGCTCTGAACACATCATCATGGGCTCTGAACACATCATCATGGGCTCTGTACACAACATCAAGGCACTGTGCACATTGTCATGGCTCTAACCTCATCATCAAGGCTATGTACACATCGTCATGACTTTGTACTCATCGTCAAGGCTCTGTGCACATCGTCATGGCTCTGTCCTCATCCTCAAGGCTATGTACACATCATCATATCATCATGGGCTCTATACATATCATCATGGGCTCTGTACACATCATCAAGGCTCTGTGCACATCGTCATGGCTCTAACCTCACCATCAAGGCTATGTACACATCGTCATGACTTTGTACTTATCGTCAAGGCTATGTACACATCGTCATGACTTTGTACTCATCGTCAAGGCTCTGTGCACATCGTCATGACTTTGTACTCATCGTCAAGGCTATGTTCACATCGTCATGACTTTGTACTCATTGTCAAGGCTCTGTGCACATCGTCAAGGCTATGTACACATCGTCATGACTTTGTACTCATTGTCAAGGCTATGTTCACATCGTCATGACTTTGTACTCATTGTCAAGGCTCTGTGCACATCGTCATGGCTCTGTCCTCATCGTCAAGGCTATGAACACATTGTCATGGCTCTGTACTCATTGTCAAGACTCTGTGCACATCGTCATGGTTCTGTACTCACCATCAAGGCTCTGTGCCCATCGTCATGGTTCTGTACTCATTGTCATGGCTCTGTGCACATGTTCATGGCTCTGTACATCATCATGGGCTCTGTTCATTGTCATGGTCTCTGTACACATCTTCAAGGCTCTGCGCACATTGTCATAGCTCTGTACATCGTCATGGGCTCTGTACACATTTTCAAGGCTCTGTGCACATCGTCATGGCTCTGCACATCGTCTTAGGCTCTGTACACACTGTCATGGGCCCTGTACTCATTGTCATGGCTCTGTAAATTGTCATGGCCTCTGTGCACATTGTCATTGGCTGTGTACACATTGTCATTGGCTGTTTACACATTGTCATGGGCTCTGTACTCATTGTCTTGTTAGTAACTTTAATTAGGAATGAGATATTTGAACAAAACTTGATGTGTAGTTAGCAGCAGCTTATATGGAAAGGAATCTGCAGATTACATTTGAGATTACTGGGGTCAAGGTCACTGTTTCTAAAAATGGAAAAATGGTTTGAATGACATCATGCAACTCCTGACATTATTGACATCATCGAAGATGTTTGTTACTTTTTTCTGCCCCCATGTGTAAGATCAGGCTTTTCATCACTCATGTAAAACACAGATAACATTGCAGAGTATGCAAGAAAAAATACATTTATCCGATTGGACAAACTAGTGGGTATTATTTTCTCTGCTTTATAGTATACATATTGTTTCAACTTGGCAGAATATTCCTTCAGTTCTGTTTTTCTATCAAAGATGCAATAGGCAACCATGGTTTACCTTGAATATCAGAAATCTTTTTTAGCAAATACCACGGTACGTACCACGGTATACGTGTAAGCTTTGTAGCTGCAAAAACATGAATTCATACATTTCAGGATAACATAGGACTAATGTACTTACAGCTCCATAAGAATCATAAACTTACCACTTGACAGTTTCTTATTGTGGGGGTGGGGGGTATACTGGAATCACATTGTCTGTCCGTAGACGCAATTCTTGTCCGGGCTATTTCTCAATAACGCCTTCTTAGAATTTCGCGAAACTTGCTAGGAAGTATCAATATCGAATTCCCAATAACATGGTTTTGTTGTATTTCTCAATTGCAGGCCCCACTAGACTGGACAACATGGTTGCGGCCAGTGGACGACTCCACTCTAAAGAAGAATGCTACACTGAAATACTACAAAGATTCCGAGGAAAATGATCTAGATGAAATTCATATGTACCAAGTTTTATAAAGATCCTTAAAGCAGAATACTGTTTATTTTATTAACTTCCCCCGATATGAAATTGTAAAGTGCATTGTGTTGATCATATACATCTGACTGTATGTGGCATCATAAATGGGCTCAACCTTTCATATAAGTGTATTAACAGCTCTCAACACATTATATAGGTTATTTAGAGCTTTTTTCCCCCCGTTAGCCTCGTCGGATGGGACATACGCCAGGTAGTCCTTTGTATCAGGAGTCTATCATCCGAGCATGTTAAAGAACCATAGGAATCTATTTGTTGGTAACGGTAGGGCAGGTTTCTTGATGCCTATATACATTTCTCTTCTCTCTGTGGCAACTCCAAATAACCTAGATGTATTAATGGGTCATTAAACAACATTCAGTTGCTCCCAGAGAGGGTGAGGGAACAGAAATTGAGGGTCAATTAAATTCTTGAGTCTTTTACATGCGCAGAGGGTAGACTGTAGTGCATGTAATGTCTGTGGTAATGTCGCCTTTTGATGACAAAGGAGGGGAGGTAAATAACTTGCTCAAGCTCAAGGACAGTGTTCTGCATTAACACATTCTAGCTGATGCCCTACATTTTTGTGCCCACCACAGATGGATTGGATTGGATTTTATAGTCGCACCAACAGCTAAGGTCATATGGCGACTTTTCAGCTTCCATTGGTGGAGGAAGACCCCAGATGCCCCTCCGGGCAATTTTCGTGCACGGGCGGGCACCTGGGTAGAACCACCGACGTTCCGCAAGCCAGCTGGATAGCTTCCTCACATAAAGATTCCTAGGCCCCTGAGGGATCGAACCTACAGCGGTGAGGGGCAAGTGATTTCAAGTCAGAGACGTTAACCACTCGGCCACGGACGCCCCTCACCACAGATGGAGTTACATTTGTATGCCCCACCACAGAGTGAGTTACATTTTTATGCCCCACCACAGATGGAGTTACATTTCTGTGCCCACCACAGATGGAGTAACATTTTTGTGCCCCACCACAGATGGAGTTACATTTTTATGCCCCGCCACAGATGGAGTTACATTTTTGTGCCCACCACAGATGGAGTTACATTTTTGTACCCCACCACAGATGGAGTTACATTTTTGTGCCCCACCACAGATGGAGTTACATTTTTACGCCCCACCACAGATGGAGTTACATTGATATGCCCCACCACAGATGGCGTTACATTTTTGTGCCCCACCACAGATGAAGTTACATTTTTATGCCCCACCACAGATGGAGTTACATTTTTGTGCCCACCACAGATGGAGTTACATTTTTATGCCCCACCACAGAGATGGAGTTACATTTTTATGCCCCACCACAGATGGAGTTACATTTTTGTGCCCCACCACAGAAGGAGTTACATTTTTATGCCTCACCACGAAAGTGGAACGGGCATATAGTGTTACCCTTGTCAGAAAAGAAACGTTCCAAGTTTTTATACCCCTAGCTTTGACAAAGTGAAGTGGGGGCCGGCTATATGGGAATCACTTTGTCTGTTGCATCCGGGTCGCGTAACATTTTGTCGCATCGCGTAACACATTTTTATAACGTGCATTCCTCAAACAGTTTTGAATGGGTTGTTCCCAAACTTTGTATACACATAACAACTGATGACCTTATGTCCCTTTACATCACCTATTGTTGATTGCCTAATTTATTACAGAATTATGGCCCTTTTTGGACTTGGAATTTAAGTGGGGTATTCATCACCTTCAGTGATAGTTCTAGTTTTGGTGAGGCTAATCCTCTGACACCAAAAGCTGTAGAGCTTTCAAACTGTTTACATCTGCATGATAGCAGTATGTTTGTACCAAAGTAGGTCAATATAAATAGCCTTCAGCTACACCTAATTTACATTCTAGTTTTACCTTAAAGAAACTAACCCACCAAATTGCAGCAAAATTACGCTGCAAGAACTTTTATCAAAACTCTGTCCAGGTCGTATAATACATGTGCCGATTAAAAGTATAGGTTTATTCATGGGTTCTTTATATACCGGTGATTAAATATGCGTGAAACGAATTAGGAGATGGTAACTCTTAATTAGATGCCTCAGTTTTGGGGTTTAGTCTGGTCAGTAAAAATAATTTATATTGTGTCTATAAAGTTTGGATTCACAAAATAAGTTTTATATATATATATATATATATAAGTTTGTCGTCAGTAGGTTTAGAAACAGTGTACATCTGTTGTAAAATTTGCCTGTTAATGGTGGGATAGGAACTGTAAAGGGAATGTAGCCCCGCAGCCAAACAACCTTTATTATTGAGAGTTCTGAAAAACTTGGAAAAAGGTGAATTATCAAAATCAGATGATAAACAAAGAAGATATGATCATTTGACGGTTCTGTTGAAATATATATGGAAGCCACCGTTTTGTTCTAAATGACCATATATGGAATATTTATAAGTTTGAAAATTTACTGATTGATAGGAAAAAATAACAGCAACTATATGATAAATAAAAGATAATAATGCTTTATATCACAGTAAATGATTTTGCATTCATTTGCAGTGATTTTTAGCTCTCAGAGCTTATGGGATGGCGTGTTGTCCGTCGTCCGTCAGTCGTCTGTCCGTCGTCCGGCGTTAACTTTTGTCTCGTTAAGACGATAGGGCCTTTTTCCGATCTTTACCAAACTTTAACAGATTGTTAATATCAATGAAAGCTCGGACAAGTTCGAAAACCAGCCAGATCGGACTAGTAACAGCGGAGTTATGGCTCTTGATTTAGATAAAAATGCTATATTTTGCCTTGTAAGACTATAGGGGCTTCATTGTTCATCCGATCTTTACCAAACTTGATCAAATTGTTAATATCAATGACAGCTCGGACAAGTTCGAAAACCAGCCAGATCGGACTAGTAACAGCGGAGTTATGGCCCTTGATTTAGTTCAAAATGCTATATTTTGTCTCGTTAAGATGATAGGGCCTTCATTTTTAGCTTGACTATTCGAAGAATAAGAGAGCTTATGTAATCACGTCGGCAACGGCTTTGGTGTCGGCGTCCCACATCAAGGTTTGCGTGTAAGCTGTGTTTACAAGTCTATATCTCTTACATTTCTTATCCTAGCACAACCAAATTTGATCAAGGGCTTCCTTATAGCATTATCCTAAGGGCTGCATAAGCAATTTTGGTTCCTGTAACCCATAAATTGTGCTATATTTTGTCTCGTTAAGATGATAGGGCCTTCATTTTTAGCTTGACTATTCGAAGAATAAGAGAGCTTATGTAATCACGTCGGCAACGGCTTTGGTGTCGGCGTCCCACATCAAATTTTGCGTGTAAGCTGTGTTTACAAGTCTATATCTCTTACAATTCTTACCCTAGCACAACAAAATTTGGCCATTAGCTTCCTTAGCATTATCGTAAGGGCTGCTTAAAGCTGTACAGTCCCTATTTTAACTGGTAATAACTCATGAATATGAATGAGTCACGTGTGAAGTAGTTTCAAATCGACGAACACCCCAAAAGTCGGTATATAAGGAGAAATCGATACGTACAATTTCACACTTTTATTTAGCCTCCGTACAGGTAACATCGATAAATATACGGCTCCAGAATAATGTGATAAAAAAATAGTTGCCCGGAACGGGATTTGAACCACAGCCTTGCACTTGTAAGATTTGAAAGATGTACGCTGAACCTCTAGACCACTGCTATTTATTGGTATTTTGTAGCATTTTTAACACTAAATAGGCATTACGTAATAACAAGAGCGCGCACACAAACTCATAAAGCGCTAAATAACAAGTCGAGATATGGTTGATTTGAGGCGAAGTATTAGTTTCATATTGATAAGATACAGTATTACACCAGGCAATGTTAATTTACACGTGCGACAATATGGACTGCATATTTATTGATCCATCATTAGTTGCGTTCAAATATGTTAAGTTTTTTTGCCTCATAATATATCGTAGTTAGTATACTATTTTCTCAAGTAGCGTCGTAGTTCAGTGGATATAGCAGAGGACTTGAAATCAGAAGGTCGTGTGTTCGAGCCCCGAAAGACGCTAACTTTTTTTTTGTAAAAATTACTATTACCTGTGTATAGGTACGATGTGCACTGGTCGATGTATATACAGTAAATGATTTCCTTCGCTATATTTGCTCGCTTTAATACCCGATTTCGACATGAGCTGGTGAACATGAAGTTACAAATAAAGACACGCCTACAAAGAAGAACTCGATTGATATAGGGACTCTGTAGCTTTAAGTAATTTTGGTTCCCCTGGGCTCCCATGGAACCCAAATTCTGATAGTCCTTAAAATATGTCTATTTCACATCAAATTTTGCGTGTAAGCTGTGTTTACAGGTCTATATCTCTTACATTTCTTGTCCTAGCTGAACTAAATTTTGGAATTGGTTTCCTTATAGTATGTTGTAAAGGGTTGGATAAGAAATTTTGTCCTGCAAATTCTGGGCTCCCATGGAACCCAAATTGTGATGGCCCATAAAATGTGCAATAAAGGCAGATCTAGGTTTGCATGTAAGCATGTATATATCTATAATTTTGGTTTGGGATTTGTTATAGCATTATGCATCTTATTACTTCACCCATACTGGGGCATGAGCTCCCTCCTCCCCCATCCCACACCCCCACTCTCCTCCACACTTTTTTTTTTACATATTTCTGTTTTGTTTTAGTCAATTCTTACACATATATGTTGCAACCCTCCCCGCAACATCCCCAACCCCGCCTCTCTCCCCCCCCCCCCCCCCCCCCCCCACACACCGCCCAGACTTGAATTTTTTTTTTTTTTTTTTTACATATTTCTTTGTTGTTTTAGTCAATTCTTACACATATATGTTGTCCCCTCCCCCCACCCCCCAACCCATTCCCGCCTCTCACCCCCGCTCCCCCCCCCACACCACCCACTTGAAAATCTATTTTTTTTGTGTTTTTTACATATTTCTGTGTTGTTTTAGTCAATTCTTACACATATATGTTGAACACTCCTGCCCCCTTACCCACCCCCTCCCCACGACTCTCTCCCCCACACACTTGAATTTTTTTTTTTTTTTTTTTTTACATATTTCTGTGTTGTTTTAGTCAATTCTTACACATATGTTGCAACCCTCCCGCCCCTAACCTCCCCCCCCCCCCCACCTCACGCCTCTCTCCCCCTCCCCCACCCCCACACTTGAATTTTTTATTATTTTTTTTATTTTTTTACATATTTCTTTGTTGTTTTAGTCCATTCTTACACATATATGTTACATATTTCTGTGTTGCTTTTGTCAATTCTTAAACATGTTGCCCCCCCCCCCAAACCCCCCCCCCCACCCGCATCCCCCCACTTCCCCAACCACACACTCGAAACTAGATTATTTTTATTTTTTTACATATTTCTGTGTTTTTTGGTCAATTCTTACACATAGCTTCTTACACATAATGTTGATCCCTCCCACTCACCCCCTGCTTCTCTCCCCGCCCCCCCCCCCCCCCACATAGCTTCTTAAACATAATGTTGCTCCCTCCCCCCCACCCCCTGCTTCTCTCCCCCCCACCCCCAAAAAACACACTCGAAACTCTTGTTTTTTTTTGTTTTTTTTTACATATTTCTGTGTTGTTTTCGTCAATTCTTACACATGTTGCAACCCTCCTGCCCCCCCCCCCCCCGCTTCTCTCCCCATCCCCCCCCCCCCCACACACTTGATTTTTTTTATGTTTTAGTCCATTCTTACACATATATGTTACATATTTCTGTGTTGCTTTTGTCAATTCTTAAACATGTTGCCCCGCCTCCCCGCCACTCCCAACACCCACCCCAAGCACACACTCGAAACTAGAATTATTATTATTATTTTTTTTTACATATTTCTGTGTTTTTTGGTCAATTCTTACACATAACTTCTTACACATAATGTTGCTCCCTCCCCCACCCCCTGCTTCTCTCTCCCCCCCCCCCCCCCCCCCCCCCCCCCCCCTCCCCCACAAACACAAATCGAAACTTGTTTTTTTTTTGTTTTTTTTTACATATTTCTGTGTTGTTTTGGTCAATTCTTACACATACCTGTGTTGCCCACCCCCCACACCCCACCCCACCCCCACGCTCAAAACGAATATTTTTATTTAATGTTTTGTTTGTTTTTTACATATATCTGTGTTGTTTTGGTAATTTCTTACACATAGCTTCTTACACATATATGTTGCCCTCCCCATCCCCCGCCTCTACCCCATCTCCACTCAAACTCTTTTTCTTCATATTTTT
>JAWPHD010012406.1:0-76036 GCA_037043455.1 Cyrtodaria siliqua
TAAGACGGTGGTAAAATGGTGATGGTACGATGGTAAGACGGTGGTAAGATGGTGATGGTACGATGGTAAGACAGTGGTAAGATGATGATGGTCGATGGTAAGACAGTGGTAAGACGATGATGTACGGTGGTACGACGATGATGGTACGGTGGTAAGACGGTGGTAAGATGATGATGGTACGGTGGTAAGACGGTGGTAAGACGATGATGGTACGGTGGTACGACGATGATGGTACGGTGGTAAGACGGTGGTAAGATGATGATGGTACGGTGGTAAGACGGTGGTAAGATGATGATGGTACGGTGGTACGACGGTGGTAAGATGATGATGGTACGGTGGTAAGACGGTGGTAAGATGGTGATGGTACGGTGGTAAGACGGTGGTAAGATGATGATGGTACGGTGGTAAGACGGTGGTAAGATGATGATGGTACGGTGGTAAGACGGTAGTAAGATGGTGATGGTACGATGGTAAGACAGTGGTAAGATGGTGATGGTACGATGGTAAGACGGTGGTAAGATGGTGATGGTACGATGGTAAGACGGTGGTAAGATTATGATGGTACGATGGCAAGACAGTGGTAAGATGGTGATGGTACGATGGCAAGACGGTGGTAAGACGATGATGGTACGATGGTAAGACGGTGGTAAGACGATGATGGTACGATGGTAAGACGGTGGTAAGACGATGATGGTACGATGGTAAGACGGTTGTAAGACGATGATGGTACGATGGTAAGACGGTGGTAAGATGATGATGGTACGATGGTAAGACGGTGGTAAGACGATGATGGTACGATGGTATGACGGTTGTAAGACGATGATGGTACGATGGTAAGACGGTGGTAAGATGGTGATGGTACGATGGCAAGACAGTGGTAAGATGGTGATGGTACGATGGTAAGACGGTGGTAAGACGATGATGGTACGATGGTAAGACGGTGGTAAGATGGACATGGTACGATGGTAAGACGGTGGTAAGATGGTGATGGTACGATGGTAAGATGGTGATGGTACGATGGTAAGACGGTGGTAAGATGGTGATGGTACGATGGTAAGACAGTGGTAAGATGATGATGGTACGATGGTAAGACGGTGGTAAGATGATGATGGTACGGTGGTAAGACGGTGGTAAGACGATGATGGTACGGTGGTACGACGATGATGGTACGATGGTAAGACAGTGGTAAGATGATGATGGTACGGTGGTAAGACGGTGGTAAGACTATGATGGTACGGTGGTACGACGATGATGGTACGGTGGTAAGACGGTGGTAAGATGATGATGGTACGGTGGTAAGACGGTGGTAAGATGGTGATGGTACGATGGTAAGACAGTGGTAAGATGATGATGGTACGATGGTAAGACGGTGGTAAGATGATGATGGTACGGTGGTAAGACGGTGGTAAGATGGTGATGGTACGATGGTAAGACGGTGGTAAGATGATGATGGTACGATGGTAAGACGGTGGTAAGATGGTGATGGTACGATGGTAAGACAGTGGTAAGATGGTGATGGTACGATGGTAAGACGGTGGTAAGATGATGATGGTACGATGGTAAGACGGTGGTAAGATTGTGATGGTACGATGGTAAGACAGTGGTAAGATGGTGATGGTACGATGGTAAGACGGTGGTAAGATGATGATGGTACGATGGTAAGACGGTGGTAAGACGATGATGGTACGATGGTAAGACGGTGGTAAGATGGTGATGGTACGATGGTTAGACGGTGGTAAGACGATGATGGTACGATGGTAAGACGGTGGTAAGATGGTGATGGTTCGATGGTAAGACGGTGGTAAGATGGTGATGGTACGATGGTAAGACAGTGGTAAGATGATGATGGTACGATGGTAAGACAGTGGTAAGATGGTGATGGTACGATGGTAAGATGGTGATGGTACGATGGTAAGACGGTGGTAAGATGGTGATGGTACGATGGTAAGACGGTGGTAAAATGGTGATGGTACGATGGTAAGACGGTGGTAAGATGGTGATGGTACGATGGTAAGACAGTGGTAAGATGATGATGGTACGATGGTAAGACAGTGGTAAGATGATGATGGTACGGTGGTAAGACGGTGGTAAGACGATGATGGTACGGTGGTACGACGATGATGGTACGGTGGTAAGACGGTGGTAAGATGATGATGGTACGGTGGTAAGACGGTGGTAAGATGATGATGGTACGGTGGTAAGACGGTGGTAAGATGGTGATGGTACGATGGTAAGACAGTGGTAAGATGGTGATGGTACGATGGTAAGACGGTGGTAAGATGGTGATGGTACGATGGTAAGACGGTGGTAAGATTATGATGGTACGATGGCAAGACAGTGGTAAGATGGTGATGGTACGATGGCAAGACGGTGGTAAGACGATGATGGTACGATGGTAAGACGGTGGTAAGACGATGATGGTACGATGGTAAGACGGTGGTAAGACGATGATGGTACGATGGTAAGACGGTTGTAAGACGATGATGGTACGATGGTAAGACGGTGGTAAGATGATGATGGTACGATGGTAAGACGGTGGTAAGACGATGATGGTACGATGGTATGACGGTTGTAAGACGATGATGGTACGATGGTAAGACGGTGGTAAGATGGTGATGGTACGATGGCAAGACAGTGGTAAGATGGTGATGGTACGATGGTAAGACGGTGGTAAGACGATGATGGTACGATGGTAAGACGGTGGTAAGATGGACATGGTACGATGGTAAGACGGTGGTAAGATGGTGATGGTACGATGGTAAGATGGTGATGGTACGATGGTAAGACGGTGGTAAGATGGTGATGGTACGATGGTAAGACAGTGGTAAGATGATGATGGTACGATGGTAAGACGGTGGTAAGATGATGATGGTACGGTGGTAAGACGGTGGTAAGACGATGATGGTACGGTGGTACGACGATGATGGTACGATGGTAAGACAGTGGTAAGATGATGATGGTACGGTGGTAAGACGGTGGTAAGACTATGATGGTACGGTGGTACGACGATGATGGTACGGTGGTAAGACGGTGGTAAGATGATGATGGTACGGTGGTAAGACGGTGGTAAGATGGTGATGGTACGATGGTAAGACAGTGGTAAGATGATGATGGTACGATGGTAAGACGGTGGTAAGATGATGATGGTACGGTGGTAAGACGGTGGTAAGATGGTGATGGTACGATGGTAAGACGGTGGTAAGATGATGATGGTACGATGGTAAGACGGTGGTAAGATGATGATGGTACGGTGGTAAGACGGTGGTAAGATGGTGATGGTACGATGGTAAGACGGTGGTAAGATGATGATGGTACGATGGCAAGACAGTGGTAAGATGGTGATGGTACGATGGCAATACGGTGGTAAGACGATGATGGTACGATGGTAAGACGGTGGTAAGACGATGATGGTACGATGGTAAGACGGTGGTAAGACGATGATGGTACGATGGTAAGACGGTTGTAAGACGATGATGGTACGATGGTAAGACGGTGGTAAGATGATGATGGTACGATGGTAAGACGGTGGTAAGACGATGATGATACGATGGTAAGACGGTTGTAAGACGATGATGGTACGATGGTAAGACGGTGGTAAGATGGTGATGGTACGATGGCAAGACAGTGGTAAGATGGTGATGGTACGATGGTAAGACGGTGGTAAGACGATGATGGTACGATGGTAAGACGGTGGTAAGACGATGATGGTACGATGGTAAGACGGTGGTAAGACGATGATGGTACGATGGTAAGACGGTTGTAAGACGATGATGGTACGATGGTAAGACGGTGGTAAGACGATGATGGTACGATGGTAAGACGGTGGTAAGACGATGATGGTACGATGGTAAGACGGTTGTAAGACGATGATGGTACGATGGTAAGACGGTGGTAAGACGATGATGGTACGATGGTAAGACAGTAGTAAGATGATGATGGTACGATGGTAAGACGGTGGTAAGATGATGATGGTACGATGGTAAGACGGTGGTAAGACGATAATGGTACGATGGTAAGACAGTGGTAAGATGGTGATGGTACGATTGTAAGACAGTGGTAAGATGGTGATGGTACGATGGTAAGACGGTGGTAAGATGATGATGGTACGATGGTAAGACGGTGGTAAGATGATGATGGTACGATGGTAAGACAGTGGTAAGATGATGATGGTACGATGGTAAGACAGTGGTAAGATGGTGATGGTACGATGGTAAGACGGTGGTAAGATGATGATGGTACGATGGTAAGACGGTGGTAAGACGATGATGGTACGATGGTAAGACGGTGGTAAGATGATGATGGTACGATGGTAAGACGGTGGTAAGATGGAGATGGTACGATGGTAAGACAGTGGTAAGATGGTGATGGTACGATGGTAAGACAGTGGTAAGATGATGATGGTACGATGGTAAGACGGTGGTAAGATGGTGATGGTACGATGGTAAGACGGTGGTAAGATGGTGATGGTACGATGGTAAGACGGTGGTAAGATGTTGATGGTGCGATGGTAAGACGGTTGTAAGACGATGATGGTACGATGGTAAGACGGTGGTAAGATGATGATGGTACGATGGTAAGACAGTGGTAAGACGATGATGGTACGATGGTAACACAGTGGTAAGATGGTGATGGTACGATGGTAAGACGGTGGTAAGATGATGATGGTACGATGGTAAGACGGTGGTAAGATTGTGATGGTACGATGGTAACACAGTGGTAAGATGGTGATGGTACGATGGTAAGACGGTGGTAAGATGGTGATGGTACGATGGTAAGACAGTGGTAAGATGATGATGGTACGATGGTAAGGCGGTGGTAAGATGATGATGGTACGATGGTAAGACGGTGGTAAGATTGTGATGGTACGATGGTAAGACAGTGGTAAGATGGTGATGGTACGATGGTAAGACGGTGGTAAGATGATGATGGTACGATGGTAAGACGGTGGTAAGACGATGATGGTACGATGGTAAGACGGTGGTAAGATGGTGATGGTACGATGGTTAGACGGTGGTAAGACGATGATGGTACGATGGTAAGACGGTGGTAAGATGGTGATGGTTCGATGGTAAGACGGTGGTAAGACGATGTTGGTACGATGGTAAGACGGTGGTAAGATGATGATGGTACGATGGTAAGACGGTGGTAAGATGATGATGGTACGATGGTTAGACGGTGGTAAGACGATGTTGGTACGATGGTAAGACGGTGGTAAGATGATGATGGTACGATGGTAAGACAGTGGTAAGATGATGATGGTACGATGGTAAGACAGTGGTAAGATGATGATGGTACGATGGTAAGACAGTGGTAAGACGATGATGGTACGATGGTAAGACAGTGGTAAGACGATGATGGTACGATGGTAAGACGGTGGTAAGACGATGATGGTACGATGGTAAGACGGTGGTAAGACGATGATGGTACGATGGTATGACGGTGGTAAGATGATGATGGTACGATGGTAAGACGGTGGTAAGACGATGATGGTACGATGGTAAGACGGTGGTAAGATGGTGATGGTACGATGGTAAGACAGTGGTAATATGGTGATGGTACGATGGTAAGACGGTGGTAAGATGGTGATGGTACGATGGTAAGACGGTGGTAAGATGATGATGGTACGATGGTAAGACGGTGGTAAGACGATGATGGTACGATGGTAAGACGGTGGTAAGATGATGATGGTACGATGGTAAGACGGTGGTAAGACGATGATGGTACGGTGGTAAGACGGTGGTAAGATGATGATGGTACGATGGTAAGACGGTGGTAAGATTGTGATGGTACGATGGTAACACAGTGGTAAGATGGTGATGGTACGATGGTAAGACGGTGGTAAGATGGTGATGGTACGATGGTAAGACAGTGGTAAGATGATGATGGTACGATGGTAAGGCGGTGGTAAGATGATGATGGTACGATGGTAAGACGGTGGTAAGATTGTGATGGTACGATGGTAAGACAGTGGTAAGATGGTGATGGTACGATGGTAAGACGGTGGTAAGATGATGATGGTACGATGGTAAGACGGTGGTAAGACGATGATGGTACGATGGTAAGACGGTGGTAAGATGGTGATGGTACGATGGTTAGACGGTGGTAAGACGATGATGGTACGATGGTAAGACGGTGGTAAGATGGTGATGGTTCGATGGTAAGACGGTGGTAAGATGGTGATGGTACGATGGTAAGACAGTGGTAAGATGATGATGGTACGATGGTAAGACAGTGGTAAGATGGTGATGGTACGATGGTAAGACGGTGGTAAGACGATGATGGTACGATGGTAAGACGGTGGTAAGATGGTGATGGTACGATGGTAAGACGGTGGTAAGATGGTGATGGTACGATGGTAAGACGGTGGTAAGACGGTGGTAAGATGGTGATGGTACGATGGTAAGACGGTGGTAAGATGTTGATGGTACAATGGTAAGACGGTGGTACGATGGTGATGGTACGATGGTAAGACGGTGGTAAGATGTTGATGGTACGATGGTAAGACGGTGGTAAGACGGTGGTAAGACGGTGGTAAGATGTTGATGGTACGATGGTAAGACGGTGGTAAGATGATGATGGTACGATGGTAAGACGGTGGTAAGACGATGATGGTACGATGGTAAGACGGTGGTAAGATGATGATGGTACGATGGTAAGACGGTGGTAAGATGGTGATGGTACGATGGTAAGACAGTGGTAATATGGTGATGGTACGATGGTAAGACGGTGGTAAGACGATGATGGTACGATGGTAAGACGGTGGTAAGATGGACATGGTACGATGGTAAGACGGTGGTAAGATGGTGATGGTACGATGGTAAGATGGTGATGGTACGATGGTAAGACGGTGGTGAGATGGTGATGGTACGATGGTAAGACGGTGGTAAGATGGTGATGGTACGATGGTAAGACGATGGTAAGATGGTGATGGTACGATGGTAAGACGGTGGTAAGATGGTGATGGTACGATGGTAAGACAGTGGTAAGATGGTGATGGTACGATGGTAAGACGGTGGTAAGATGGTGATGGTACGATGGTAAGACAGTGGTAAGATGGTGATGGTACGATGGTAAGACGGTGGTAAGATGGTGATGGTACGATGGTAAGACGATGGTAAGATGGTGATGGTACGATGGTAAGACGGTGGTAAGATGGTGATGGTACGATAGTAAGACGGTGGTAAGACAGTGGTAAGATGGTGATGGTACGATGGTAAGACGGTTGTAAGATGGTGATGGTACGATGGTAAGACGGTGGTAAGACGATGATGGTACGATGGTAAGACGGTGGTAAGATGGACATGGTACGATGGTAAGACGGTGGTAAGATGGTGATGGTACGATGGTAAGATGGTGATGGTACGATGGTAAGACGGTGGTGAGATGGTGATGGTACGATGGTAAGACGGTGGTAAGATGGTGATGGTACGATGGTAAGACGATGGTAAGATGGTGATGGTACGATGGTAAGACGGTGGTAAGATGGTGATGGTACGATGGTAAGACAGTGGTAAGATGGTGATGGTACGATGGTAAGACGGTGGTAAGATGGTGATGGTACGATGGTAAGACAGTGGTAAGATGGTGATGGTACGATGGTAAGACGGTGGTAAGATGGTGATGGTACGATGGTAAGACGATGGTAAGATGGTGATGGTACGATGGTAAGACGGTGGTAAGATGGTGATGGTACGATAGTAAGACGGTGGTAAGACAGTGGTAAGATGGTGATGGTACGATGGTAAGACGGTTGTAAGATGGTGATGGTACGATGGTAAGACAGTGGTAAGATGATGATGGTACGATGGTAAGACGGTGGTAAGATGGTGATGGTACGATGGTAAGACGATGGTAAGATGGTGATGGTACGATGGTAAGACGGTGGTAAGACGGTGGTAAGATGGTGATGGTACGATGGTAAGACGGTGGTAAGATGTTGATGGTACGATGGTAAGACGGTGGTAAGACGGTGGTAAGATGTTGATGGTACGATGGTAAGACGGTGGTAAGATGATGATGGTACGATGGTAAGACGGTGGTAAGACGATGATGGTACGATGGTAAGACGGTGGTAAGATGATGATGGTACGATGGTAAGACGGTGGTAAGACGGTGGTAAGATGTTGATGGTACGATGGTAAGACGGTGGTAAGATGATGATGGTACGATGGTAAGACGGTGGTAAGACGATGATGGTACGATGGTAAGACAGTGGTAAGACGATGATGGTACGATGGTAAGACAGTGGTAAGATGGTGATGGTACGATGGTAAGACGATGGTAAGATGATGATGGTACGATGGTAAGACGGTGGTAAGATGATGATGGTACGATGGTAAGACGGTGGTAAGATGGTGATGGTACGATGGTAAGACGATGGTAAGATGGTGATGGTACGATGGTAAGACGGTGGTAAGATGGTGATGGTACGATAGTAAGACGGTGGTAAGACAGTGGTAAGATGGTGATGGTACGATGGTAAGACGGTTGTAAGATGGTGATGGTACGATGGTAAGACAGTGGTAAGATGATGATGGTACGATGGTAAGACGGTGGTAAGATGGTGATGGTACGATGGTAAGACGATGGTAAGATGGTGATGGTACGATGGTAAGACGGTGGTAAGACGGTGGTAAGATGGTGATGGTACGATGGTAAGACGGTGGTAAGATGTTGATGGTACGATGGTAAGACGGTGGTAAGACGGTGGTAAGATGTTGATGGTACGATGGTAAGACGGTGGTAAGATGATGATGGTACGATGGTAAGACGGTGGTAAGACGATGATGGTACGATGGTAAGACGGTGGTAAGATGATGATGGTACGATGGTAAGACGGTGGTAAGACGGTGGTAAGATGTTGATGGTACGATGGTAAGACGGTGGTAAGATGATGATGGTACGATGGTAAGACGGTGGTAAGACGATGATGGTACGATGGTAAGACAGTGGTAAGACGATGATGGTACGATGGTAAGACAGTGGTAAGATGGTGATGGTACGATGGTAAGACGATGGTAAGATGATGATGGTACGATGGTAAGACGGTGGTAAGATGATGATGGTACGATGGTAAGACAGTGGTAAGATGATGATGGTACGATGGTAAGACGGTGGTAAGATGATGATGGTACGATGGTAAGACAGTGGTAAGATGATGATGGTACGATGGTAAGACAGTGGTAAGACGATGATGGTACGATGGTAAGACAGTGGTAAGATGGTGATGGTACGATGGTAAGACAGTGGTAAGATGGTGATGGTACGATGGTAAGACGGTGGTAAGATGGTGATGGTACGATGGTAAGACGGTGGTAAGATGGTGATGGTACGATGGTAAGACGGTGGTAAGATGTTGATGGTACGATGGTAAGACGGTGGTAAGATGATGATGGTACGATGGTAAGACAGTGGTAAGATGGTGATGGTACGATGGTAAGACGGTGGTAAGATGGTGTTGGTACGATGGCAAGACAGTGGTAAGATGATGATGGTACGATGGTAAGACAGTTGTAAGATGATGATGGTACGATGGTAAGACGGTGGTAAGATGGTGATGGTACGATGGTAAGACGGTGGTAAGATGATGATGGTACGATGGTAAGACAGTGGTAAGATGGTGATGGTACGATGGTAAGACGGTGGTAAGATGTTGATGGTACGATGGTAAGACGGTGGTAAGATGATGATGGTACGATGGTAAGACGGTGGTAAGACGATGATGGTACGATGGTAAGACGGTGGTAAGATGATGATGGTACGATGGTAAGACGGTGGTAAGACGGTGGTAAGATGTTGATGGTACGATGGTAAGACGGTGGTAAGATGATGATGGTACGATGGTAAGACGGTGGTAAGACGATGATGGTACGATGGTAAGACAGTGGTAAGACGATGATGGTACGATGGTAAGACAGTGGTAAGATGGTGATGGTTCGATGGTAAGACGATGGTAAGATGATGATGGTACGATGGTAAGACGGTGGTAAGATGATGATGGTACGATGGTAAGACAGTGGTAAGATGATGATGGTACGATGGTAAGACGGTGGTAAGATGATGATGGTACGATGGTAAGACAGTGGTAAGATGATGATGGTACGATGGTAAGACAGTGGTAAGACGATGATGGTACGATGGTAAGACAGTGGTAAGATGGTGATGGTACGATGGTAAGACAGTGGTAAGATGGTGATGGTACGATGGTAAGACGGTGGTAAGATGGTGATGGTACGATGGTAAGACGGTGGTAAGATGGTGATGGTACGATGGTAAGACGGTGGTAAGATGTTGATGGTACGATGGTAAGACGGTGGTAAGATGATGATGGTACGATGGTAAGACAGTGGTAAGATGGTGATGGTACGATGGTAAGACGGTGGTAAGATGGTGTTGGTACGATGGCAAGACAGTGGTAAGATGATGATGGTACGATGGTAAGACAGTTGTAAGATGATGATGGTACGATGGTAAGACGGTGGTAAGATGGTGATGGTACGATGGTAAGACGGTGGTAAGATGATGATGGTACGATGGTAAGACAGTGGTAAGATGGTGATGGTACGATGGTAAGACGGTGGTAAGATGGTGATGGTACGATGGTAAGACGGTGGTAAGATGATGATGGTACGATGGTAAGACGGTGGTAAGATGATGATGGTACGATGGTAAGACGGTGGTGAGATGGTGATGGTACGATGGTAAGACGGTGGTAAGATGGTGATGGTACGATGGTAAGACGATGGTAAGATGGTGATGGTACGATGGTAAGACGGTGGTAAGATGGTGATGGTACGATGGTAAGACGGTGGTAAGATGATGATGGTACGATGGTAAGACGGTGGTATGATGGTGATGGTACGATGGTAAGACGGTGGTAAGATGGTGATGGTACGATGGTAAGACGGTGGTAAGATGTTGATGGTGCGATGGTAAGACGGTGGTAAGATGATGATGGTACGATGGTAAGACGGTGGTAAGATGATGATGGTACGATGGTAAGACGGTGGTAAGATGATGATGGTACGATGGTAAGACAGTGGTAAGATGATGATGGTACGATGGTAAGACAGTGGTAAGATGGTGATGGTACGATGGTAAGACGGTGGTAAGATGATGATGGTACGATGGTAAGACGGTGGTAAGATGTTGGTGGTACGATGGTAAGACGGTGGTAAGATGGTGATGGTACGATGGTAAGACGGTGGTAAGACGATGATGGTACGATGGTATGACGGTTGTAAGACGATGATGGTACGATGGTAAGACGGTGGTAAGATGGTGATGGTACGATGGCAAGACAGTGGTAAGATGGTAAGACGGTGGTAAGACGATGATGGTACGATGGTAAGACGGTGGTAAGACGATGATGGTACGATGGTAAGACGGTGGTAAGACGATGATGGTACGATGGTAAGACGGTTGTAAGACGATGATGGTACGATGGTAAGACGGTGGTAAGACGATGATGGTACGATGGTAAGACGGTGGTAAGATGATGATGGTACGATGGTAAGACGGTGGTAAGACGATGATGGTACGATGGTAAGACGGTGGTAAGATGGTGATGGTACGATGGTTAGACGGTGGTAAGACGATGATGGTACGATGGTAAGACGGTGGTAAGATGGTGATGGTTCGATGGTAAGACGGTGGTAAGATGGTGATGGTACGATGGTAAGACAGTGGTAAGATGATGATGGTACGATGGTAAGACAGTGGTAAGATGGTGATGGTACGATGGTAAGACGGTGGTAAGACGATGATGGTACGATGGTAAGACGGTGGTAAGATGGTGATGGTACGATGGTAAGACGGTGGTAAGATGGTGATGGTACGATGGTAAGACGGTGGTAAGACGGTGGTAAGATGGTGATGGTACGATGGTAAGACGGTGGTAAGATGTTGATGGTACAATGGTAAGACGGTGGTACGATGGTGATGGTACGATGGTAAGACGGTGGTAAGATGTTGATGGTACGATGGTAAGACGGTGGTAAGACGGTGGTAAGACGGTGGTAAGATGTTGATGGTACGATGGTAAGACGGTGGTAAGATGATGATGGTACGATGGTAAGACGGTGGTAAGACGATGATGGTACGATGGTAAGACGGTGGTAAGATGATGATGGTACGATGGTAAGACGGAGGTAAGATGGTGATGGTACGATGGTAAGACAGTGGTAATATGGTGATGGTACGATGGTAAGACGGTGGTAAGACGATGATGGTACGATGGTAAGACGGTGGTAAGATGGACATGGTACGATGGTAAGACGGTGGTAAGATGGTGATGGTACGATGGTAAGATGGTGATGGTACGATGGTAAGACGGTGGTGAGATGGTGATGGTACGATGGTAAGACGGTGGTAAGATGGTGATGGTACGATGGTAAGACGATGGTAAGATGGTGATGGTACGATGGTAAGACGGTGGTAAGATGGTGATGGTACGATGGTAAGACAGTGGTAAGATGGTGATGGTACGATGGTAAGACGGTGGTAAGATGGTGATGGTACGATGGTAAGACGGTGGTAAGATGGTGATGGTACGATGGTAAGACGATGGTAAGATGGTGATGGTACGATGGTAAGACAGTGGTAAGATGGTGATGGTACGATGGTAAGACAGTGGTAAGATGGTGATGGTACGATGGTAAGACGGTGGTAAGATGGTGATGGTACGATGGTAAGACGATGGTAAGATGGTGATGGTACGATGGTAAGACGGTGGTAAGATGGTGATGGTACGATAGTAAGACGGTGGTAAGACAGTGGTAAGATGGTGATGGTACGATGGTAAGACGGTTGTAAGATGGTGATGGTACGATGGTAAGACAGTGGTAAGATGATGATGGTACGATGGTAAGACGGTGGTAAGATGGTGATGGTACGATGGTAAGACGATGGTAAGATGGTGATGGTACGATGGTAAGACGGTGGTAAGACGGTGGTAAGATGGTGATGGTACGATGGTAAGACGGTGGTAAGATGTTGATGGTACGATGGTAAGACGGTGGTAAGACGGTGGTAAGATGTTGATGGTACGATGGTAAGACGGTGGTAAGACGATGATGGTACGATGGTAAGACAGTGGTAAGATGATGATGGTACGATGGTAAGACGGTGGTAAGACGGTGGTAAGATGTTGATGGTACGATGGTAAGACGGTGGTAAGATGATGATGGTACGATGGTAAGACGGTGGTAAGACGATGATGGTACGATGGTAAGACAGTGGTAAGACGATGATGGTACGATGGTAAGACAGTGGTAAGATGGTGATGGTACGATGGTAAGACGATGGTAAGATGATGATGGTACGATGGTAAGACGGTGGTAAGATGATGATGGTACGATGGTAAGACAGTGGTAAGATGATGATGGTACGATGGTAAGACGGTGGTAAGATGATGATGGTACGATGGTAAGACAGTGGTAAGATGATGATGGTACGATGGTAAGACAGTGGTAAGACGATGATGGTACGATGGTAAGACAGTGGTAAGATGGTGATGGTACGATGGTAAGACAGTGGTAAGATGGTGATGGTACGATGGTAAGACAGTGGTAAGATGGTGATGGTACGATGGTAAGACGGTGGTAAGATGGTGATGGTACGATGGTAAGACGGTGGTAAGATGGTGATGGTACGATGGTAAGACGGTGGTAAGATGGTGATGGTACGATGGTAAGACGGTGGTAAGATGATGATGGTACGATGGTAAGACAGTGGTAAGATGGTGATGGTACGATGGTAAGACGGTGGTAAGATGGTGTTGGTACGATGGCAAGACAGTGGTAAGATGATGATGGTACGATGGTAAGACAGTTGTAAGATGATGATGGTACGATGGTAAGACGGTGGTAAGATGGTGATGGTACGATGGTAAGACGGTGGTAAGATGATGATGGTACGATGGTAAGACAGTGGTAAGATGGTGATGGTACGATGGTAAGACGGTGGTAAGATGGTGATGGTACGATGGTAAGACGGTGGTAAGATGATGATGGTACGATGGTAAGACAGTGGTAAGATGGTGATGGTACGATGGTAAGACGGTGGTAAGATGGTGTTGGTACGATGGTAAGACGGTGGTAAGATGGTGATGGTACGATGGTAAGACGGTGGTAAGATGATGATGGTACGATGGTAAGACGGTGGTAAGATGGTGATGGTACGATGGTAAGACAGTGGTAAGATGATGATGGTACGATGGTAAGCCAGTGGTAAGATGATGATGGTACGATGGTAAGACAGTGGTAAGATGATGATGGTACGATGGTAAGACAGTGGTAAGATGGTGATGGTACGATGGTAAGACGGTGGTAAAATGGTGATGGTACGATGGTAAGACGGTGGTAAGATTGTGATGGTACGATGGTAAGACGGTGGTAAGATGGTGATGGTACGATGGTAAGACGGTGGTAAGATGGTGATGGTACGATGGTAAGACGGTGGTAAAATGGTGATGGTACGATGGTAAGACGGTGGTAAGATGGTGATGGTACGATGGTAAGACAGTGGTAAGATGGTGATGGTACGATGGTAAGACAGTGGTAAGATGGTGATGGTACGATGGTAAGACGGTGGTAAGATGATGATGGTACGATGGTAAGACGGTGGTAAGATGGTGATGGTACGATGGTAAGACGATGGTAAGATAATGATGGTACGATGGTAAGACGGTGGTAAGACGGTGGTAAGATGGTGATGGTACGATGGTAAGACGGTGGTAAGATGTTGATGGTACGATGGTAAGACGGTGGTAAGACGGTGGTAAGATGTTGATGGTACGATGGTAAGACGGTGGTAAGATGATGATGGTACGATGGTAAGACGGTGGTAAGACGATGATGGTACGATGGTAAGACAGTAGTAAGATGATGATGGTACGATGGTAAGACGGTGGTAAGATGATGATGGTACGATGGTAAGACGGTGGTAAGACGATAATGGTACGATGGTAAGACAGTGGTAAGATGGTGATGGTACGATTGTAAGACAGTGGTAAGATGGTGATGGTACGATGGTAAGACGGTGGTAAGATGATGATGGTACGATGGTAAGACGGTGGTAAGATGATGATGGTACGATGGTAAGACAGTGGTAAGATGATGATGGTACGATGGTAAGACAGTGGTAAGATGGTGGTAAGATGTTGATGGTACGATGGTAAGGCGGTGGTAAGATGATGATGGTACGATGGTAAGACAGTGGTAAGATGATGATGGTACGATGGTAAGACAGTGGTAAGATGATGATGGTACGATGGTAAGACGGTGGTAAGATGGTGATGGTACGATGGTAAGACGGTGGTAAGATGGTGATGGTACGATGGTAAGACGGTGGTAAGATGTTGATGGTGCGATGGTAAGACGGTGGTAAGATGATGATGGTACGATGGTAAGACAGTGGTAAGATGATGATGGTACGATGGTAAGACGGTGGTAAGATGATGATGGTACGATGGTAAGACAGTGGTAAGATGATGATGGTACGATGGTAAGACGGTGGTAAGATGATGATGGTACGATGGTAAGACGGTGGTAAGATGATGATGGTACGATGGTAAGACAGTGGTAAGATGGTGATGGTACGATGGTAAGACGGTGGTAAGATGATGATGGTACGATGGTAAGACAGTGGTAAGATGATGATGGTACGATGGTAAGACAGTGGTAAGATGGTGATGGTACGATGGTAAGACGGTGGTAAGATGGTGATGGTACGATGGTAAGACGGTGGTAAGATGGTGATGGTACGATGGTAAGACGGTGGTAAGATGATGATGGTACGATGGTAAGACAGTGGTAAGATGGTGATGGTACGATGGTAAGACGGTGGTAAGATGATGATGGTACGATGGTAAGACGGTGGTAAGATGGTGATGGTACGATGGTAAGACGGTGGTAAGATGATGATGGTACGATGGTAAGACAGTGGTAAGATGATGATGGTACGATGGTAAGACGGTGGTAAGATGGTGATGGTACGATGGTAAGACGGTGGTAAGATGGTGATGGTACGATGGTAAGACGGTGGTAAGATGATGATGGTACGATGGTAAGACAGTGGTAAGATGATGATGGTACGATGGTAAGACGGTGGTAAGATGGTGATGGTACGATGGTAAGACAGTGGTAAGATGGTGATGGTACGATGGTAAGGCGGTGGTAAGATGGTGATGGTACGATGGTAAGACGGTGGTAAGATGATGATGGTACGATGGTAAGACGGTGGTAAGATGATGATGGTACGATGGTAAGACAGTGGTAAGACGATGATGGTACGATGGTAAGACGGTGGTAAGATGATGATGGTACGATGGTAAGACGGTGGTAAGATGGTGATGGTACGATGGTAAGACGGTGGTAAGATGGTGATGGTACGATGGTAAGACGGTGGTAAGATGGTGATGGTACGATGGTAAGACAGTGGTAAGATGGTGATGGTACGATGGTAAGACAGTGGTAAGACGATGATGGTACGATGGTAAGACGGTGGTAAGATGGTGATGGTACGATGGTAAGACGGTGGTAAGATGGAGATGGTACGATGGTAAGACGGTGGTAAGATGGTGATGGTACGATGGTAAGACAGTGGTAAGACGATGATGGTACGATGGTAAGACAGTGGTAAGATGGTGATGGTACGATGGTAAGACGGTGGTAAGATGGAGATGGTACGATGGTAAGACGGTGGTAAGATGGTGATGGTACGATGGTAAGACAGTGGTAAGCCGATGATGGTACGATGGTAAGACAGTGGTAAGATGATGATGGTACGATGGTAAGGCGGTGGTAAGATGGTGATGGTACGATGGTAAGACGGTGGTAAGATGATGATGGTACGATGGTAAGACGGTGGTAAGATGGTGATGGTACGATGGTAAGACGGTGGTAAGATGGTGATGGTGCGATGGTAAGACAGTGGTAAGATGGTGATGGTACGATTGTAAGACAGTGGTAAGATGGTGATGGTACGATGGTAAGACGGTGGTAAGATGGTGATGGTACGATGGTAAGACGGTGGTAAGATGGTGATGGTACGATGGTAAGACGGTGGTAAGATGGTGATGGTACGATGGTAAGACGGTGGTAAGATGGTGATGGTACGATGGTAAGACAGTGGTAAGATGGTGATGGTACGATGGTAAGACGGTGGTAAGATGGTGATGGTACAGTGGTAAGATGGTGATGGTACGATGGTAAGACGGTGGTAAGACGATGATGGTACGATGGTAAGACGGTGGTAAGATGATGATGGTACGATGGTAAGACGGTGGTAAGATGATGATGGTACGATGGTAAGACGGTGGTAAGATGGTGATGGTACGATGGTAAGACGGTGGTAAGATGATGATGGTACGATGGTAAGACGGTGGTAAGACGATGATGGTACGATGGTAAGACGGTGGTAAGATGATAATGGTACGATGGTAAGACGGTGGTAAGATGGTGATGGTACGATGGTAAGACGGTGGTAAGATGATGATGGTACGATGGTAAGACGGTGGTAAGACGATGATGGTACGATGGTAAGACGGTGGTAAGATGATGATGGTACGATGGTAAGACGGTGGTAAGACGATGATGGTACGGTGGTAAGACGGTGGTAAGATGGTGATGGTACGATGGTAAGACGGTGGTAAGACGATGATGGTACGATGGTAAGACGGTGGTAAGACGGTGATGGTACGATGGTAAGACGGTGGTAAGATGGTGATGGTACGATGGTAAGACGGTGGTAAGACGATGATGGTACGATGGTAAGACAGTGGTAATATGATGATGGTACGATGGTAAGACGGTGGTAAGATGGTGATGGTACGATGGTAAGACGGTGGTAAGATGGTGATGGTACGATGGTAAGACAGTGGTAAGATGGTGATGGTACGATGGTAAGACAGTGGTAAGACGATGATGGTACGATGGTAAGACGGTGGTAAGATGGTGATGGTACGATGGTAAGACGGTGGTAAGATGGAGATGGTACGATGGTAAGACGGTGGTAAGATGGTGATGGTACGATGGTAAGACAGTGGTAAGATGGTGATGGTACGATGGTAAGACGGTGGTAAGATGATGATGGTACGATGGTAAGACGGTGGTAAGATGGTGATGGTACGATGGTAAGACGGTGGTAAGATGGAGATGGTACGATGGTAAGACGGTGGTACGACGATGATGGTACGATGGTGATGGTACGATGGTAAGACGGTGGTAAGATGGAGATGGTACGATGGTAAGACGGTGGTAAGATGGTGATGGTACGATGGTAAGACAGTGGTAAGACGATGATGGTACGATGGTAAGACAGTGGTAAGATGATGATGGTACGATGGTAAGGCGGTGGTAAGATGGTGATGGTACGATGGTAAGACGGTGGTAAGATGATGATGGTACGATGGTAAGACGGTGGTAAGATGGTGATGGTACGATGGTAAGACGGTGGTAAGATGATGATGGTACGATGGTAAGACGGTGGTAAGATGGAGATGGTACGATGGTAAGACGGTGGTAAGATGGTGATGGTGCGATGGTAAGACAGTGGTAAGATGGTGATGGTACGATTGTAAGACAGTGGTAAGATGGTGATGGTACGATGGTAAGACGGTGGTAAGATGGTGATGGTACGATGGTAAGACGGTGGTAAGATGGTGATGGTACGATGGTAAGACGGTGGTAAGATGGTGATGGTACGATGGTAAGACGGTGGTAAGATGGTGATGGTACGATGGTAAGACAGTGGTAAGATGGTGATGGTACGATGGTAAGACGGTGGTAAGATGGTGATGGTACGGTGGTACGACGATGATGGTACGATGGTAAGACGGTTGTAAGACGATGATGGTACGATGGTAAGACAGTGGTAAGATGGTGATGGTACGATGGTAAGACGGTGGTAAGATGATGATGGTACGATGGTAAGACGGTGGTAAGATGATGATGGTACGATGGTAAGACGGTGGTAAGATGGTGATGGTACGATGGTAAGACGGTGGTAAGATGATGATGGTACGATGGTAAGACGGTGGTAAGACGATGATGGTACGATGGTAAGACGGTGGTAAGATGATGATGGTACGATGGTAAGACGGTGGTAAGATGGTGATGGTACGATGGTAAGACGGTGGTAAGATGATGATGGTACGATGGTAAGACGGTGGTAAGACGATGATGGTACGATGGTAAGACGGTGGTAAGATGATGATGGTACGATGGTAAGACGGTGGTAAGACGATGATGGTACGGTGGTAAGACGGTGGTAAGATGGTGATGGTACGATGGTAAGACGGTGGTAAGACGATGATGGTACGATGGTAAGACGGTGGTAAGACGGTGATGGTACGATGGTAAGACGGTGGTAAGATGGTGATGGTACGATGGTAAGACGGTGGTAAGACGATGATGGTACGATGGTAAGACAGTGGTAATATGATGATGGTACGATGGTAAGACGGTGGTAAGATGGTGATGGTACGATGGTAAGACGGTGGTAAGATGATGATGGTACAGTGGTAAAACGGTGGTAAGACGATGGTAAGATGGTGATGGTACGATGGTAAGACGGTGGTAAGATGGTGATGGTACGATGGTAAGACGGTGGTAAGATGGTTACGGTCCGATGATGATGGTACGATGACACGATGACGACTGTACAATGGTATGATGACGATGGTACGATGGCACGATGACGATTGTACAATGTTACGATGACGATGGTACGATGGCTCTAAAGAAACATCGTACATGTTAACAAAGTAAAAGAAATACAATTATATAAATATACATTTGATAGAACAGAGCTCATTGAAAGTAAAGTATAAAGCATCACAGACATAAACATTTTGTCATTAGGGGTACATTCTTAGAATGCATAGAAGCATGTATTTAAAGAAACACATGGCAATCTTGAAGTGGTTTTAAAACAAGCATTACGGTGTGTATGCATGTGTGTGTAGCTCAAAGGTTGTAGGTCCTTACTGTGCCAAACGAACAATTCCGTAGATGGCAAAGCACATCTGAGTTTGGAACGAAACATTGCAATTAGCACCTTGATTTAGTATCCATTGTAAGTGTTACTTTAAATTTGCTTGCATACATTTAAAAAAAGGCAATACAGTTTAATTTTTAAAAAATGTCTACGTTTACCAAAAGCTTAAATATAGTATTGATGCAATATAAGTTTCAGTTTATAGCGTCTCCGTGACCGAATGGTTAACGATGTTGCGTTGTAAACATTAGCCTCTCACCGCTGCGGGTTCGAATCCCACTGGGAGCTCGACTTGAAACTAGTTGTATATGAGAAATTGTCGATGTTTACGATTGGCTTGAGGTTCTACCCAGGAAAAGTGAGTGGTCTGCCTCCACCACAAACAAAATCGACCGTCATATAACCTTACATTTGTTGAAAATGACGTAAAACACCATACAAACAAACAAACAAACAAACAAACAAACAAACAAACAAACACACAACTATTAATTTGATTTTGCTTGTGGTACAGTGCGGAACTACGGTGCCATTGCATGTGGGTGATGTGTTTTCTACAGGACAATTGTTTTCTTTGATGTAGGAAACTAACGGGACCCTGCAAAATTAAAAAAAATACCAAGATTGCCGAGAGTCCCTTTTATATATCACCTACTTTGTACCAGACGGGTTGATGACGATATCCGCGCTAGACAGTCGGTTTATGTCGTTGTTCCAGATGTCCTGCATGACTGCGCTCAGAGGGTCAGTGTTCCCACTTCCAGATCCTTTTAAAAAGGCAAAATAATTATGCTTGGTTATTGTTAGATGCTACATTCAATATTTTTGAAACCAAAACTGTGTTTTCTAATTGACTGGCATGCCATCGGATCAACGTTTTAACAGTTTATTAAGACAGAATAGGAACAGCTGAAAATATGGATCTGTGTTACATAGTCTACTTTCATGTGATTATTGTAGTCAAAATAGTAGATTTCTGTTTTCTTATTTACAGGTAACGTGAAATAAGTGGGTGCTTTAATTGGCCTAATCTGCCCAGACCGATATCTGCAAGTAAGACATATGCATGATACGGTCTAGCTGGCCGAGACTAATTTAACCCTCAGCGAGATCATGACACGGCTATCGCTGCACACGGGACCAACGGCTCAACATACCATCAAGGTGTACCGGAAGTAAATCACTATGGTATTCATGCCTGGTGTAGTCGAAAGGAGTTCCCAAATATATAATCACTAACTTTTTTTGTGATAAAAGGCATTTTTGAGTATTTAAGGCCTGTTTTTCTGGCTGAAATGACTTTATTGACATGTTTGTGATAGCTTAAAACCATTTGCATGGTTGTATGATGATTTTATTTATCAACTTGACAGTTTTGAAAGTGAAAGTAGAACACATTTAAGAGGTGCCGAATGAATGCAGTTTGTTCACGGTATCAACAAAGATCAGAATTTTATTTTCTTATATGCCACATGACCCCTACTATTCTCAGCAGTTTTCTAGAGAGGCAGGTCTCATGACTAAGAACATGTAAGTGAATCTTAGTTTGAATTTCATTTTGAAAAATGGCTAACTAGAAAGCTTTGTCAATATTGCATTGGACTCAATGGGATTTGATTTACTTCCGGTACACCTATAAGGCGGCGTAATGTGAATATTCATTTTCTCTCGGATTCTTATCCAAACAGTATTTTACTTTTCGGAATGACTATAGCTCTGACAAAAAATACTTCACGGTGTTTTAAAACGCGTTTTGATTTTTTTTCGCATGTGTTTTTGCCTCGGAAAGCTGTAATTTGGAGTTCCAGATTTTTGAAGTCTTTAAATGATGACCTGGAGAGACATTTTTCAACAAAACTAGGCTTGTTTGTTGTTAAAATGTAGATATTTGTATTTGCAATGATAATTCAGCATTATCATTTGCAAAAGTATAGTTGTATAGGTGTGACACCACCAAATCCTTCCCCTTACCCCCTAAAATTGAACTTTCTGAGAAAATGTCAGAGAGTACTGTAGACAAAGTATGCTGTCCAGTCATAGAAACTTAACTTTTAATCACACAGCTAGTACCAGGCTTGCATTTATGAGTAATTGGGATGTTTATGTATGCATGTAGTGCCACCAAATTAAGGTATGATGCCACAAATACACCAAATTGCCTTGTAAATCTGAATTTGGCATGAAAATCAGCATATTTTGCACTTATATAGCACTTTTGGGAACTAAACCTCTTGATTTCTTCAGGATTACTGACTTGTTTAAGCATTCTATCCATTAGACCAAGTACAGATATGCCCAGTGTCATTTTATATAACAATTAAGAAAGGTAAAACTGTGAACATTTTTACAGATTTTTCATCGCTGTCGACCGAACTGTACATTTTTGAAACGCCCATATCATGATCAATACTCGACCGATTCGCCAAAATGTATCATTTTTTTATGCGTTATATCTTTGGCTTTGCCAGAATAGTGGCTTTTGAAATTCCCTCACAATTAGGGCTTCTTATAGGTGTACCGGAAGTAAATCACTATGGTATTCATGCCTGGTGTAGTCGAAAGGAGTTCCCAAATATATAATCCCTAACTTTTTTTGTGATAAAAGGCATTTTTGAGTATTTAAGGCCTGTTTTTCTGGCTGAAATGACTTTATTGACATGTTTGTGATAGCTTAAAACCATTTGCATGGTTGTATGATGATTTTATTTATCAACTTGACAGTTTTGAAAGTGAAAGTAGAACACATTTAAGAGGTGCCGAATGAATGCAGTTTGTTCACGGTATCAACAAAGATCAGAATTTTATTTTCTTATATGCCACATGACCCCTACTATTCTCAGCAGTTTTCTAGAGAGGCAGGTCTCATGACTAAGAACATGTAAGTGAATCTTAGTTTGAATTTCATTTTGAAAAATGGCTAACTAGAAAGCTTTGTCAATATTGCATTGGACTCAATGGGATTTGATTTACTTCCGGTACACCTCAACAAGATGACATAATTGCAGTCACTAGAACATTTAGATAATACAAACAATGTGATTGGTTAAACGACGATCACATGATCAATTTAAGCTGCGTTCAGTTCATTTTCCAATGAACTGTACGAAGAACTACTTTCTTCCGCCATTCATTGAGTGACAGCAACTCGTATTCATTCTAATAAATTGTTTAAGAAAATAAGTGATTTGAGGATAGTAAGTGCAATTATCAGGGTTTAATGTATTTTTATCTGCATTCGCTTGCTGCGTGACAATATAGTTCGGATTTACAGGGGCGGATTTAGGAGAGGGATATTAAAATAATTGGATAAAGAGTTTACAACCGTGGATTGCAATTATGAGGGATTAGTGTCTTTTTTTGTGCGTTCATTGTGGTTATGAACTGTTAGTTGTTGAAGCACATAGCGTACATAATGCCCTTTGGGCATTACGCGCTATGTGCTTCGACAACTAACAGTTCATACCCCAATGAACGCTCAAAAAATGACACTGAACCCTTAAATATTTTCTCTGTGCCATGCACGAATAAGGTACGGAGGTAGTGCGTGTGAAAACACCCAGTCAGGAAGTACTTCCGGGTCGTAGGATGCTAAAATAGTTGCATGAAAATATGCAAAGTCTTTAGTTTGCATGTTTTTTTCCCCAAGACAAGTTTTTATTTCATTGTTAAATATAACCTGATGCTAAAGTATTATATTTGTTGTCATGAATAGTAAGTATTTTACTGAATGACGCGAAATGATGAAAAACTGAATCGGTGCTTTGTTCCAGATATGGGACCGTTCACAAGCCAAAGGTGTGTAATTCGCAGAATTAAAGTGTATTTAAGCGAACGAATGTTGTGAAACCTGTGACTGATCTCCAAAAATAGCTTATGTTGCATTGTGTTCAATGGGCTGAATTCCACCAGTCTGGTTCAGTGTACATACAACAGCTATTTTGAAAATATTTACATTCAATTTGACATTTCCCCTACATTTCGTCGTGCACTAGTAATTGGAATTGTACGAAAACTTTGATTTGTGTATATATATATATTTATGTGCTACAGTCTTGTACAAGACTGTATAAGATTGTGTGTCGCCCTGATCAAGAATCACTAATCGAGCTTCGATTCTTTGTGGTTGTAAAGTAGAATATCGTTTGAGCCGTTGATAGTTGACCCGAGAGGTGTTGCACGTAATCATATATGTCACGAACAGACTTAAATAAACGGAATCTGCTACTTTTCTCTCTTGATTGATTTCGTTTTTTCCAAGGGATCCAGATTCGAGCATTTATATAAATGTAATAATTCAACTTTTTGTGCAAGGACAAACTACTGTCTTAAACGGATAAAACTTGATTCGGTAAGTAAAACACCGGTCAAAATACATTTCAATATCGCCATAATGCAAATGTAGAAAACCTTTTTGTACTTGGACTATGATTGTTTTGAGAAAAAGATGATTGTCTTTCAAAAAAAGTATGGACGAGTTAGGTTTACTTGTACCTGTTCCCTATTGATACATTTATATGGACACCTACCGTCAACAAATTGTGACTGGTTGGTATCCCACTGATACTTAACGCCCATACAGAGGGACTGGTACTGATACTTACCGTCCACACAGAGGGATTGGCCCCCACTGATATTTACCGCCACACAGAGGGACTGGCCCCCACTGATATTTACCGTCCACACAGAGGGACTGGCCCCCACTGATATTTACCGTCCACACAGAGGGTTTGGTACCCCTGATACTTCGCGTCCACATAGAGGGACTGATACTCCACTGATACTTACCGCCCACACGGAGGGACTGGCCCCACTGATATTTACCGTCCACACATAGGGACTGGCCCCCACTGATATTTACCGTCCACACAGAGGGTTTGGTACCCCACTGATACTTACCGTCCACATAGAGGGACTGGTACCCCCACTGCTACTTACCGTCCGCGCGGAGGGACTGGTACACTCACTGATACTTACCGTCCACACAGAAGGACTGGTACCTCGCTGATACTTCGCGTCCACACAAAGGGACTGGTACCACCACTGATACTTACCATTCACACAGAGGGACTGGTACCCCAATGATACTTCGCGTCCACACAGAGGGACTGGTACCTACTGATACTTCGCGTCCACATATGTACTGGTACCCTACGGATACATACCGTCCACACAGAGGGACTGGCATACCACGACTGGTACCCACTGATACTTACCGTCCACACAGAGGGTCTGGTAACCCCACTGATACTTCACGTCCACACAGAGGGACTGGTACCCCGCTGATACTTACCGTCCAAACAAATGGACTGATAGTCCTGACAGCAATCTCCGTATGATACACAAGTAGGTTCACATTGGCATATCTTGGTTTGGTCAGCCATATCGTTACATCTACCCAAACATGTGGCTAAAATAATAGTTTGGCAATTAAACATATGAAATCAAGTTATGACAACAAATCACCCATTTGGCCTAATTAGGATGTGGTATGCAAACACACTATTAATTATATTTCAGAATTTGCTTGATTGATCGTGAATATACGGTGGTACGTTTCGGACACATACTTATTTTTTCATACCTTTTAAGATGTCGAGCGCTCTACATATTACCTCAAGCGATCGACATACTCTCTCGAGCGCTCGACTTATTATCTCGAGCGCTCGACATATCAATCTCGAAATCTTATAAGTCGAGCGCTCGACATATTACCTCAAGCGCTCGACATACTCTCTCGAGCGCTCGACTTATTATCTCGAGCGCTCGACATATCAATCTCAAAATCTTAAAAGTTATGAAAAAATAAGTATGTCCCTGGTTCGAGCCCCGATCTGATCTGGCTGCACATTTTTCTAGCCCTGTGATCCTGGCAGGACTGTGACATAGAAAACTCCGAGAACCATGCAAAGGATTCTCTGTACCCATGGAAATTCGAAGACAAATTTCAATCTGTAGAGGGAGTATGTCACGGTTCAGAGATATAACAGGTATATTGATGTTGCATTGGCCGGCCGGTTAGCTAAGTTGGTAGAGCATCGAAACAGTAGTCCGAAGATCCCGGGTTCGAGCCCCGGTCTGGCTGCACATTTTTCTAGCTCTGTGACATTTAAACCGTCAACACAGTGAAGTGTTCGGTAAGTGTCGACGGGTGCCCTTTTTCTGTATGGTGTATTTGGGGGGTTAAGTAGTGTAGCAGTCACTGAATTCAATCTCTTTTGCAGTAGGAATTATTAATGTAATTAATTCCACATTCTATTTTCAGGTAGTAAAATAGAAGGAGTGCGCATGCGCGAAAATATAAGGCGTGATTTTCATCCACCCGAGAATTAACGATTTTTTTTAAAAAATAATAGTTTATATATGAACTAGTACTTATTACAAACTATTCAACTTGTGTAGAGAGTAACATGTATAACCCCACTTATCACCAGTGTGTATAAATTAACCATGTCTGGCTAAAACCCATTTGTCATTATAATATGTCTATCGTATATATGTTTATATTTGCTCTGTTTGTAAAATATTGGCAATAAAATATGTTTAAATCAAAACTTCAACTTCTATTGTCATGTGCCATACCCAACCCATAAGTCTACCATGGCCGCCAACCCGAACGCCAAGAAAAAATCAACATCGTCAAGCTTAGACCACAGTTGACCATGAGCCTACTATTATTGTTATGCCCAGTCCTGTACTTCATGAACTATAATGAACATTCATCACATACTGCATATGCTACACAAATTGCAATCGGTGTAAACAACTTAAACACCTTTCACCTCAAACGAACAACCCATCAACGTGTAAAACCATTCTGACATTACTATTAGTACTGTCCGGTGATATAGAACTAAACCCTGGACCACCAAGGAGCAGCCAACCTGTTTGGCATTGTGCTATCTGCGAATACTCAGTATGTTGGTCACAGGAAGGGATTGCCTGCAATGACTGTACTGTTTGGCATCACAGAACGTGTTTGTCTGTGCTCACACGACTATAGAGCCTTAGAAAGGCACAGTGTTGTATAGAAGTGCTGCATAAATTGTGATAGTTCCACCTTTCGCAATTACGAACTCCAAATATCAAATTAATTTACACACTTAAACTTCATCGACTCGACCATAGACTCTGTCCACTCAAATGTCTTTAGCCCACTACACACAAGCCGCCCTAGAGGTAACAACGCCAACAGCTCACACCGACATTCTACTTCGAGCAAACACAGCAGTCGTAGGATGTCGTCGGTGAAAGACCTCAGCGATTCTAACCTGTACTCAGAGCTTCCAGATAAGCAGAACCTCAGAATCCTCAACATCAACTGACATTAACAAACTTGCAGATTCACTGAAACTTCTGAACTCATCCAAACCAAAGCACCTCTTCCTGTGCGGATACTTTAACTGCCCTGATATTGACTGGAACACTTTGACTGTCTCTAGCGACCCTAAAGTCCAAGACAGATCAGTACAACAACACCTTGTAGACACCATGACAGAATTCAACTTGGCGCAAATCCATGAAGAACCAACCAGAGAGCATAACCTACTTGACCTGGTTTTTACAACAAACACTTCCTTGATTAAATCCTCTGTCAACGCACCCGGTATATCTGACCACGACATGGTTGTCACCGACGCGGACATCGAGCCTGTGTACCATAACCAGAAACCAAGGAATATCTTCAAATTTGCAAAGGCCAACCGGGAAGCTATCAAGGCAGACTATGACTCTATATCATCTGAAGTTAATATACAATTAAGCCAAGGAACTGACATTGAAGAACTTTGGTCAATCTTCAAAGATGGAATACATAGATCCGTTGAAAAAAAAACGTGCCACCAAAAACATGCAGAAGCAACTACTCGCTAACCTGTGTGGACAGGAAACTTCGCAAGTCACTAAAGAATAAAGCAAGACTATATAAACAAGCCAAGGCTAAGAACAACTGGGTAAAATACAGACAGTTCCAAAAAGAATACAAATTCCAATACGAATGGGAACACGTAAACAACATCATCCGAGAAGGACTACAGGAAAACAACTCAAAACCATTTTGGAAAAACGTTAAATAAAAAAAACAAAAACAATATCTTAACAGCCCCTCTTAAACAGCACGGCAACCTCATCGCTGAATCCAAAGCAAAAGCAGAAATACTCGTGGAACAATTTCAATCAGTTTTCATCAGAGACCGCAACACCTCTCTTACATCAGTCAACCTAAGGAAAACTATACCTACCATTCCACACATAAACATCGAAAGGAAAGACGTATTTAAAGTCCTTACAAACCTTAAAACATCGAAGGCAATGGGCCCAGACATCATCCCAAACATTGTACTAAAGACCTGTGCTGAATGAAGCGCTATCCCAAGAACTCCGTGATGTTTTACAGTTCTCGCTTGACACTGGCGCACTGCCACAATGTTGGAGGAATGCAAACATATCCCCTGTCTTCAAAAAAGCCGATAGACATTTACCTGAAAATTATAGACCCGTTTGAACGGTTTCACTAACATCATTGCCTTGTATGATCCTGGAGCATATCATTTGCAGTCACATTTGGAAACATTTTGACAAACAAAACATATTGTCCAATACTCAACCACGGGTTTCGTTCTGGATTCTCCACTGAAAGTCAGCTGTTAGTTATTCTCCATGACTTCTTTAAAGCTTTCGACAAGAAACAACAAATCGATATTGCCATCCTCGACTTCTCAAAGGCATTTGACACAGTCCCACATGACAAACTCCGCCATAAAATAGACTGCTATGGCGTCAAAGGTCAACTAAATAACTGGCTATCCTAACTTTTAAAGGAGAGATCAGTGAATGCTGTCTGCGAAGGGGAACACTCTAAAAGTGTCCACGTTGAACCTGGTGTACCTCAAGGCACTGTCCTAGGGCCGCTAATATTTCTCTGCCACATAAATGACTTACCAGATTGCGTTACATCTAAAGTCCGACTCTTCGCAGATGACTATCTACTATACAGGACAATAAACAGCAAACTAGACCACATGGCTCTCCAAAACCACCTGATAGAACTGCAAAAATGGGCATCAACTTCGGGTATGCGATTCAATGCCAAAAAGTGCTATATTTTAAGTGTCAGAAACCAATCATCAGATTTCTACCAACTTGACGACACAATACTCCAACAAGTTTCGGCAAATCCATATTTAGGCATCACCATCTCGGAAGACCTACAGTGGAGTACCCACATAAATAATATATGCAAAAAAACCAACTCAACGCCAGGCTTCCTAAAAAGCAACTTACAGAACTGCCCACATGAATGACGGAAGCTAGCATACATCACCCTAGTCCGCTCAACTTTCGAATATGGCTCCTCTATCTGGGACCCGTATCTCCAAAAGAATGTAAACTCCTTGGAAAAAATGCAACGCCAAGCTGCTAGATTCATCCAAAAGGATTATAAGTCGCGAAATGATGGCTGCGTGGCAAGAATGCTGCACGATCTCGACCAACCGACACTTCAGCATAGGCGTGAATTCAACCGGGTTGTCTACCTATACAAGATAGTGGGGATATGGTACCGGCAATAGACACATACGATTGTTTAATCTATCAAAGACCCAAAAGACTTATAAAAGCCAAACAATTTTCAGATGTTCAATCTAAAAGCATTACTGAACGACGAGTAACAAACAATTCAAAGTGCTTTGTGGTCGATAACACCAAAACTGACCAATACAGGAACTCATTCTTCGTGAAAACACTGATAACAACCTGGACGAGAGCACTATCGGTGCCCAAACAGTTGAGGGACTCAAGTCGTCCTTTTCCAAAGGTAACTAAGCTCGCGCACTCTCCCCGAAGTTATATACCAGTATTGGTCCTACTTTGTAACCATACAGATACAGACAGATACAGATAGTACTAACAATTTAAGACTATTGGCAACCTCGGCCGTCGGCTGGACTGCTGCCACGTGTACCACGGCCGTTGGGTGTTTATACACACCATAGTGTACTGTACTAATACATAGTAGATCCATTAATAAACCACCGTTTAATTGCATATTGGCATTGTTGTCTTGATTCCTATATAAATCAGCCAATACGCCCTGTGTGCGAACTTCGGGAGTCGTAACCACTCCCGCCTGGCCACCGGCCGAGCACGGCAAATTCGGTTACATTGATGGAGAATCCGGGTATGCATTGTATGAGGTTATGCCCAGATGCTTAGCTCATATGATATGCAGTAGGACTCAGTTGGGGTGTATGTAAATAGATAGGTTTATAAGCGCGTTACTACTGTCTTGCCTCAGAGCTAGCTTTAATGGCGATATCGGTAGAGCGTCCGCTTCACATGCAAAGGGTTCCGAGTTCAAAACCCGCTGAGTGCCTAATTATCTATGTGTAATTTTTCCGGTCCGATTACATTGTAACAGGATCTTTAGCTTACAGGGCTAGCGCTCTACCAACTGTCACGCTCAACTTTTGAGGACACACGGCTGGCTATCGATATTTCACCAAATACCTTTACCCGGTTACATACACCTCCACCAGATTGAAATTCGTCCCTGAATTTCCAGTTGAATTAACTCCAGGCTGGCTGTCAGACTTATTTTCATACAGTTTCATGCTAACAGACATGGTCCTGGATCCCGGACGAGCCCCAATTTGTAACAGAATTTCTGACATAATAAGTCGAGCGCTGGAGATAATAAGTCGGGCTCTCGACATCTTAAAAGTTATGAAAATATAAGTATGTGTCCTAAACGTACCACCGTATGAATGCAAATTATGTGTAACCACGTAATTTATATCCAAACCACGTTACTAATAATCACGTAACCAAAACATTATCACAGCATGTTAGCGTGTTTCAGTTGCGTTGCCTGTGTCACTCACTTAACTTCCTGGACATAACACGGCATAGTCTGACCAACCCTCCCGTATCTCTCGCACGTCCGTCCTAATACTTACACCCTGGACATAACATGACAGTCTGACCACTCATACAACACTCGTCCTACTACTTGCGTCATAGATATACCACAGCCAATTAATCTCACAACTACTCACCTCCAAGACATAATGCAGCATAGTCGGAACAGCAATCCCCAAACCTCTCACACGCTGTGTTACACTGACAGTTATAGTTGGTGTTTAACGTTTGACCGCACCGACCAGAGCAGGAACCTTGTGAAAAAGAAAAATGGCCGAGTACATGAATTTAAAAGAAATGTATAAGGATTCGATAGCAGCTCACGTCTTATGAAATGCCACCACAACTATGATAATACATATAAGAAAACAAACAATTGAATTTGGTGTTAAGGCGCACCAACACATGAAAGTTTATATGGCGCCCAACAGGAATGAACATGCTACACTCATCCTCGGTGTACATCGAGATTAAACATGGAGAATGGGCCTGGAGCCTTCTCACCTGCAGAACTGCAGAGTTGCTGCACATTCTATTGTAGACACTTCATTTACGCTGGAGACCTTTAAAGAGCATGAACAAGAAATGATCAAATAGATGAAGATGATTTTGGTAGTGGGGGGGGGGGGGGGGGGGGGGGGGTGATGGGGCGGCGGGGGGTTCTACCCCTCTGCCTACACCTCTAACGGGATCTGTAGTGGCCCTATTCTTTGCCCGGGAATCACGCGGGGCAGAAAACAAACCAAACAGAATCTTGGAATGATCTGTTTCCAAAATACCTGCAGCAGACGAACACAAGGTTTCAGTGTGTAATTTACTACGCGGGTTACTAATTTATATTGCATTTGTATTTTATGAAACATTTTCTGTTTAGTTTCACTCATAATTCCAGAAATATGTTTACTACCACTTCCAGAAATACGATTGATAATTATAACTGATCATTCAATGTTACTTAAATGGATTCATTTCCAGCAACACAATGAAAGTTAAAACTTAAACAAGGACTAAAACAAAATAATGTCAAAGTGGCCTACTCGGTTTAATCAGAGATCTAAGAAGTATACATGTATAACTTCTCTGGTTTAGTTCATTATCAGTATGTACACTGAAACGCCAAAGAAACGCAACACGGGAATTTCCGCTATATATTGTATATACTGCACGCTTAATTACATATAATATTCCAAAGAAATTCCAAGATGTTTCGTAAAAGTAAAAAAAAAAAAGTTGCAGTCAATTAGAGAAAGGACACAACTGTGATATTGTAGACGTTTTAATCACACTACACCTTGTAACAAGAACTTCATAAATGTTGAAGTTGCCCTTTGAAAAACCGAGCCAGTTCAGTACTGTATTTAACATTAAGAGTTTTCAAAATGTTGCATCCTAGGTTTGCTCACATGCTTGAGCCAAACGCGTACTCTGTCAATAATGAAACTTTGAAGGAATACTATTTGCTGTATTATGTGTTGTTTTAGTCTTTTTTCCGAAAGGAAAGGTCTTACGTAGCCATGTACCATTCGATTAACAGCAGCAAATTGTACATACAATATATATCGGAAATTCCCGTGTCGCGTTTCTTTTGCATTTCAGTGTAAAAGTATGTAAACGTAATCTTACATGGTTCATTAAAATACTCAATGCTGATTGGTTATTGAAGAGTTTATAAAAATGCCATCAAGACTTCTGAAGTCACTTTAGGTTGCGGTATCCTAAATATAGCATAGGCTTACCAGGATGACCTCAGCCAGAAGTGAAAGGTCACACAAATTAAAACATGCCAGATAAATGTTTCAAAATACATTTTCAGAGTTGTTAATTAATTAATAAGTAACATTTATTAAAACGAGAGCATTTATTTTTACCAAATGTATTTTGTAGACATGAAATTGGGAGATTATCCCCCACTCGCAGCATTCAAGGACGACAGTCAACCACAAAACACAAAAGCAAACACGTAGCTCCTTTTTAATTATTATATTGTTGTTTTCTTTGGCAGCCATTGTTATTTTCAAACTGACAAATATAATGGCCCTCTTGTGCCTCTTGTTATTATATATTTAGCTAAAGTCCAGTGAACTATTTGTAGTAAATTGATAATTTTGTTCACGTAGGTGTTCAGGTTTTGCGATTTTAAATGGTGTGGTAATTACATATACATGTGTAAATACATTATTCTTGCATAAATTTAATAAAACACATTATTAGTCGCTAAGAATCCAAAGATATTGCTATTGAATTTGTAGCCCATTGCTATTGCATTTGTAGCCCCAAACCAACCAACCAATACAGAAGCTGGTATGGTGAAATTATGATTACACTCTAGAGTTAGTCTCATCGACGCCGTTGAGTTTCGTTTGTATGTTCTTGGACAAAAGTTCACCCAGCCTCCACCATCTGATGGTACGGGGTAGAGGTGGTAGATGGTGGGGTGGGGGATGGGGGTAGGGGGCGTAAAACGGGAAGTCCCGTGTATCAGTCAGTACCCGAGCTAGTTAACGACCAAAGTATTAATAAAGTAGGGAATGTCTCCGGAATCCGGATGCATATGTATATTTCCTCATCAACAATTATAAACAATTATAAACAAGCAAAAACAATTTCCTTTCATTTTTCAAATTATTACTATAACTGATCAAATGCAGATATGCAAGTATTGTAGAAAGAATAACGAGATCGTATTTCCGAAACAATGCATATCGACAACCACTACGTAACAACAACGATCGATCCAGCTATGTTTTGGTTGGCTAGTGGAATACCCATACATGTACTAGACACACATATATCACAAGTTCAATGTTAAACCATAAGGGTCAAGGTTGGTGGTGGAGGGGTGCAGCCAAGTCTCTTCAATATTATGACCGGGGCGGAAGAGTAGAGCATATTTTGTCCTCATCCACTCTTATAATTCGTACAGAAATGTTTGCAAAAAGTTCAAAATATACCAAAAAATAATAACCGGACAGTATATAAAAAGGCGGTAGTGATATATTGTCAGCTTTCCTTCCATCTGCGATTAGTTGACAAATTAGACACACTTCTTTCTCTATATCATACGTTTCAGGAACAGTCTTCCAGTTCTCAAACAGCGCCTCTTCATGTGATATTTGTCTTCCTGATCATTTACGGTTTGCGTTGCGGCATTTACAAACCGTTTAATCTGTATCTTAATTACTATCTTTTACCATATGTCTTCAAAATTTCTTCCTTTTGTTTTTTCTTTAAGGGATTGGAGCCTATTTCTTTTTTTGTACTTTGTAGTTTTCTTGATGTTAAGCTTCTTTTATTAGATGTGAGAATCTTTTCTGGGGAAATTATCGAGGGTAATTGTCATCGCCTTTTATGAAAGTCAAGAATTATTGGCATGAGGTAAGATGAAGATGTGTGTGAAGTTTTATGAACATAGGTCAAACGCTGTTCAATAAATACTGTAAAGCTGATCCCTTGGAAGCAACAAAAACAAACAAGAGAGAAAAGTAGCAGACTTGGTATTATCGAATCTGTTCATGAGAGGTTATTATAAGATACAACACCTCTCACGCCTCCGAGCACCGGCTTAAGCGATATTCTACTTTAAAGCAACACATAATGGGCTTGATGATCCAAACGGACCAGTAAATAATAACTACTGATTTGTAGTCTGAGTTGTGGCCAGTATGAGGTTGCATGTTATGTTCTTTTGTTTGTATATATAGTGTTTTACGTCAGTTTCAACACATGTAAGGTTATATATGACGGTGGATTTTTTGTGGTAGATGCAGACCACCCACTTGTCCTGGGTTGAACCAGTACTGTACACCTCCCGTCATCCGTAAGAAGCGACACTTCCTCACTTATAAGTCGAACTCCTAGTGGGATTCGAACCAGCAGCGGTGAGAGGCGAATGTTTACAACGCAACGTCTTAACCATTCGGCCACGGAGACGCTGAGGTTGCATGTTAAAGTGTGTAGACGGACGACGACGACCGACCAATGACACAAAGAAACAAATTGACGCTGAGGGTCTTACACCTCTATTATCTTCCACGAAAACTCACGGACGTAGAGACAAGGGAAAACAGAAAATATTTCTATTTTTTTCTCCATTTGAGGCAATTTTAATTTGAAAAATATATATTTTTTTGCTTTAGCACACATCTGCATTGTAAAAGTCAGATGGCTAAACGGAAGATATTAAACCAACAACAATGTCTGCTGCCCAGCTTTGAAGTTCAGAAGTTGGAAAAGGCTGTACAGTAACCATACGGGAAAATTAATTGAGGTGTGAGACCTAAAGTTGCATGTTAACGTGTGTGGACGGACGACGACGGCCGACGTCACGGCAAAACAAATTGATCCCTAAGTGTCTGCCCTGCTGCGCAGGCGACACAGAAAGTATGTTCAAAAGTTAAGATTATCTTCTGCGGATGCAATACTTCGTTAATACATATTAGGATACCCGAGTTGTACATGAAAGAAAAGGTTTAGTGCATGCATATTGTTATCGGTTTCAAAAACATTATACCGTTTTATAACACGTTGTGAAACCTGTGTACCGTTTTATGGCGCGTTACCCGACAATTTTGCCATAAAATACCCTAAAAATGCCTTTCTTTGACATATTTGCTCTATGAAGATGTTTATTGTATGATCAGTAATATTCGATATGCAGGGATTATATCTTTATGAAGATTTCGGGGTTTATACGTGACCTGACCATCCGAAAACGATGAAAGACGAAAAATAAATTCCCATCTAAAGTTATTCGAAAAAGTAAAACTACAATCCTTTCCGGCTCGTACTCACTATATCTTATCATAAAAACTGGGAAATATCTATACAAATAAAGTGGTTTTCATACCTCACTCATCTGTCCCCGATCGATGTCAACAGAAAGTACCGGCTATGCAACGTTACCAAAACCGTAAATTCAACGTTAAACCGTATATGGCGCGTTCTAGGTTAGACAGAGTGATATACAACTTACATATTTTGAAAATGCAAACTCTATAGACTCAGTATAAACGGCTTTAATCGGCCAGGCCAAACCCAAAACCTGGAGCGTTGAATTAATGAACACCTGTACTGTTAAGTATTAGAACATATTGATCTGAGTACAATATGGATGCAGGGGAACACCTCAAGGTAGAGGAACATATTGGTCTGAGTAAGGTATGGATGCATGGGCCGCCCATCACACCTCTAGGTAGAGGAACATATTGGTCTGAGTACAGTACGTACGTATGGGCCGCCCATCACACTGTTAGGTATTGGAAAATATTGGTCTGAGTACAATACAGATGTATGGGCCGCCCAACACACTGTTAGGTACTGGAACACATTGGTCTGAGTATAGTACGGATGTATGAGCCGCCCATCATGGGAAGCATTGGTCTATATATAGTACGGATGTATGCGCGGCCAAAAACATCAAATTACAAATATTTTCCAGAATGCAGTATTTCGTCGAATGCTGTAACGAAACCATTCAATGGCGCATTTTGTATATCGGGTGCATCGTTCACGATTGTATCGGGTGAAGTAAGATAAATGTGCCAGTAATTAATAATAAGTATTCCCGGGTAACCCACAAGATGTTTACCAAATGGCTTTAATCAGACATCACAAGGTTATTTTTTAAATAAATTACCCGAGTATTACGTGTACGTGGGGTGCACTTCACACGACATGCCTATACTGATACTGATGTAATCAGCGTGTAGTTTTGTTTTAATGTTCTTATGTTAATATTGCAGGTGTTTACATTTTTTAGTTGATTGAAAATACCCGTACAAATATTCGTTCGTTTGTTTTTAAATTTGATAACACCGAATTGAAATAGCTCCGTTACCGTGCACACTAAACTCCTGATGTAATGCACACCAACATGACGTACATGAATTTACTACAAATAGTTCAGAGGACTTTACCTAAATATATAATAACAAGAGGCACAAGGCATGCAAGAGGGCCTGTAGAAGATAACTATATCTGCCAAAGAAAACAATAATATAATAATTAAAAGTGAGCTTACATTGTATTTTGGTGATAAAGACATACTTGCCATATTCTTGAATGACGGCATCAAGACTCAAATCTATTTAAAAATTGAGCTATATATAACACGTGCACTCAGTCCCGAATTCAGGAATCAGAAAGGGAGATCGATAATAATACGTAATAGCAGTAAAAGGCGTTGCCCTGATCAATGGAGATCACATGAGCTAAATCAAAAAACGAGGTCACAACTTTACACAATTGATAATAAAACTAAGAATTAGATTGTATGTGTACTACAAAACTGGCAGCATTCTGCTAAAATAAATAACATGTTTGTTTGAGCAACCTGAATTTCTAATATAAACTAAACCAAAAATGTGTTGTTACCTTTATGGCACAGGGGTGTTACCTTAAGTGTAGGTCAAACATCGTGTTACCTTTAGTGCAGCAATTGTTACCTTTAGTGCAAACTTTCTTGTTTCCTTTAGTGTCGGTTGTTACCTTTAGTCTCAAAAGTGTTATCTTTAATGCAATTTAGTGCAGTTGTTACCTTTAGGGTAGCAACATACGTTTACTTTTGGTCAACGCATTGCTACGTTCAAACAACAATATTGAAATTGTTAAAAACACGATAACGCTGTATATTTTCTTTGTTTGGTGCTGAGAGGTGGACATACAACGTAAGTTGCGAGAATTTATTTCTGCTATGTTCAATCTCTCTCGAAAATATGTGTTTAACATTCATGAAAATCCTTGTCCGATCAAATATATGATATTTTCAGCGGGAATCAATGCGAGGAATTGTGCGAGATCAAAACGTGGTGGTTGGGACTTGAAACACATCGAAACCGCGGGCCTATGGGCCTTGGTATCGATGGTCTTCAAGTTCCGCCGACTAGGTATTGATCTGGGACAATATAACTAAATATTTTATTTCTTAAATGTTGAATTCACAGAACACGGTCAACCGTAAACCGCAATCAAAATCAAACAGCAATTACATTGATAAGTAATTGTCATGAAGCAAAGTGCGCGACACTGAAAACACTAAAATGGTTGACATCAGGTGTATCGCCTTGAAACGGTCAATGGCAAAAAGGTCACTCGGGGTTTAAACCATGTTCTAAGGTGCCCCAAACAATGCTATTACCTCATTGTCATCCCAATTAATCGGGACAGTATAGATAAGGATATCACCGCCAGGTTGTAAGATCGTTGCTCACACCTCTAGTACATACCTATGTCGACCTATAGAGGTTTAGCACCACTAATTACATGTAAACCTCCGAGGTGTAGTGCAAACCTCCGAGGTGTAGTCGATTTAGTTTCTATAATAAAAAGTAATCCCTCCTTTTTTGATGGAAATGGGCGCTATAAGTAGAGGGAAACTGGCCATTTCTATTCGATTTTGTGGTTGTATGTATAAGAAGCGTATTAATAGGTTTTACTGGATCACTGATGAACATTTTCGAAATTTCGACTCTATGCTCACACTTGAACATTTTCGAAATTTCGACTCTATGCTCACACTTTGTGAGCAATGAAAATAGTTAATCAATGAAAACAGCTGTACCCTTGACCTGTTTAGCAAAAAACAAGAACTTTCTTACATTTCTTGTGAGCCCACCTTTTCTGGTGAGTTTTTAAGTGGAAAATTAGTTTTCTATATGAACATTACACTGCTGCATTATCTATACTTGAGTTGAATTTGCAGCAAATCATTAATATGCGACACTTTAACATTGGTGTCTATGCGGAAAATAATTAGTGGTTTCATCACCACGGGGTTGTATTTTTGTCACATTCTTAAGCTAAGTTTTGATAACATGGAATCTAAAAATGTTCATCCTGGTAAATATTTATTATTTGTGTTTTAAATTGCAGATATTGGACCAATGAAGAATTTAAGCATAAAGACATGCTGTAAAGTTTGTTTATATGTATGCCACGGACAAAAACATTACAGTGGGACCCTATGGAAAGTTAGTTGTTGTTTGGGACGTGTAGTTGTGTGGGACGTGTAGTTGTGTGGGACGTGGGACGTGTAGTTGTGTGGGACGTGTAGTTGTGTGGGACGTGGGACGTGTAGTTGTGTGGGACGTGTAGTTGTGGACGTGTAGTTGTGTGGGACGTGTAGTTGTGTGGGACGTGTAGTTGTGGACGTGTAGTTGTTTGGGACGCGTAACGTGTAGTTGTGTGGGACGTGTAGTTGTGTGGGACGTGTAGTTGTGGACGTGTAGTTGTGTGGGACGTGGGACGTGTAGTTGTGTGGGACGTGTAGTTATGTGGGACGTGTAGTTGTGGACGTGTAGTTGTGGACGCGTAGTTGTGGACGCGTAGTTGTGTGGGACGTGTAGTTGTGGACGTGTAGTTGTGTGGGACGTGTAGTTGTGTGGGACGTGTAGTTGTGGACGTGTAGTTGTGTGGGACGTGTAGTTGTGGACGTGTAGTTGTGGACGTGTAGTTGTGTGGGAGGTGTAGTTGTGGACGTGTAGTTGTTTGGGACGCGTAACGTGTAGTTGTGTGGGACGTGTAGTTGTGGGAGGTGTAGTTGTGGACGTGTAGTTGTGTGGGACGTGTAGTTGTGTGGGACATGTAGTTGTGGACGTGTAGTTGTGTGGGACGTGTAGGTGTGGGAGGTGAAGTTGTGGACGTGTAGTTGTGTGGGAGGTGTAGTTGTGGACGTGTAGTTGTGTGGGACGCGTAGTTGTGGACGTGTAGTTGTGTGGGACGTGTAGTTGTGTGGGACGTGTAGTTGTGTGGGGCGTGTAGTTGTGGACGTGTAGTTGTGTGGGAAGTGTAGTTGTCCGGACGGGTAGTTGTGTGGGACGTGTAGTTGTGTGGGACGTGTAGTTGTGTAGTTGTGTGGGACGTGTAGTTGTGTGGGACGTGTAGTTGGTTTTGATACTGCATGTAATTAGTGTAAATCGTTAACAAGGAATGAGACAATTGATCATTGTCAGGTGAATTGTGAGTTGACATCTTGGTACGATAATTAATTACGTGCAGCAATGAACTTAATTATACAATACTATGCTTCATATTCATACACTAAGCTCTTATTAATCACGTAACTAAATGCTTGACAATTACACTATTGCTATGAGTCATGCCGCCATTATGATTATTTCAAATGTATTCAGCATTTCATATATGCATATACATTTCTTTTTAACACAAACAGACAAGCTGTTGGTATTTGTTATGGGATTTTAAAGAGAAAGGAAAATAAATTTAAACAAAAAAAACACACACAAAAAAGCCATATACATTTGCGTTATAGAAGAAACAGAAGTATATGAACATACTTGTGCTGCAGGTTTTACATCTTACACATATTCTATAAACATACCAATATTATAATACAAGCTACTGAATACAGTGTAACAAGAATACAAGGCAAGAGTAGTCTATTGTATAGATGGTTCACCCTCATGATAATAGGTAATAATTCAAATAAATAATGCTGGTAAGAACATGTGACATGAAAAACAAAATAAATATACGTTCACCCAAATGGACACGAAATTCATTTAAAACGAAAGATGCACACTAATAAACGAAATACGTAAAGGAATAAAGGGAAAATTAATATGATTTGTATAAACACGTATCTTATAAGCTCTTATGGTTTTGTTTATTATATAAATATGATGTTTTATGATTAAAGTATCATAGTCTCACTCACCAGTTACACATCCAGTCAGAAGTGTAAATGTGACAACCCACGTCAGAATATACATCTTGCCTGCCGAAGTTCTTCACTGCGACTGACTGGTCGCCTTGTGAATACCTTTATGTTATCAGCGGGGGCGAGCGCGGCGCATGATAACTACACTCATCACTTGTGACAATACATTCTCTTATCCAAACATATCCTTCCGTTTAATGTTGTGATATATGCAGCGCCTTTTAAAAGTGAACATTATTTTATATCAGAATGTGTCAGAGTTTGATTTAATTAGTGCATCACGTAATGATGTGTTTAAGATTCTATATTTAGATACAGTATTAAGATTCAATATTTAGATACGGTTGTATAACTTTGACACATGTCTTATCTTAACATGAACTTTTCTCTCCTATTCAATATGTATTGTGAAATGGAATAGGTATTGAACATATATAATACACAGAATATCGTACTGAGTGCTTGTTTGAAATTTAATTTATCAAACGAGTTGAATAAAATATGCAGCGACGCGGTGTCGAGTTATGTTAATTTTATACAACGAGTTTAGTAAATTTAAAAAGGCATGCATGTAATATTCTATTTAACACTAAGCTCCCTAATTGTCACTTAGCGTACATGTTTTAATGTAGCTGGCTACAACATGAACGAACATTTCTTAGGTATTCTCCATTTCACACCGTCAAGTTCCGTAATGCGGTAGTTTTTACGGTTACGACACGCGTCTAGGCAATCCCGTTGCACACCGACTGAACGGAAAGGACCGAGCGATTATTCGGCATTCATCTGCATATTCGTTATGTACGGTGATATTTATGTCATGGGTTTATTACATTTCCAAACCGCACGTTATTTGATGAGCAGAATATAACACGAACAGATAGAAAACAATATATAAAAAAAAACAATTAAAAATATATTGATCTAAAGTATTCTAATACACTTTCCAATAATTTGGTTTTGTTTAAACACATTGTTTAGAGAATGTGTTTTCGTTTTCAGAAATGGCGCGTGTGATGTACATTGTATTAAAACATTTTTACATTTAATAACAGAAACACATTTATTTTTCGAATACTTAACTTGTATAAGGCATGAACGCGTGATGTCTAATCTCCAGGTTTTACAGACCTGTACTTTATGTGAAGGGCCTGAGAAGCCGACATCCGTAAGACACGGGTGTTGTATATTTCAGAAATTATTTAAAATTGAGGCCCCTTCCAATTATATGCTCGTGTACCACAACTTGTGCGCCTTGTTCCCTTTTCTCTTATTGGTATTTATACAGATGCAATATGGGAGTATTCGAACTAAATTGTTGAATATTTTCTTTTCGAATTACAAATTACAGGTGAAATCATGAGTGTTGGCATTTTGTCCAATATATTGAACAATACATATCAATATATAAATACTGAAACGGCCAATAAATTGAACAATACATATAAATAAATACCGAAACATCCAATATATTGAACTATATATAAATACTGAAACGTCCAACATATTGAACAATACATATAAATAAATACTGAAACGGGAATCCCTTGGCAACAACGACACAACTAATACACACAAAGGAGGAAGTAGCACACTCGTTTTAATAAGTCTGTTGATGAGAGGTAATATAAGGTGCAACACTTCTCGAGCTTCATAGCATCGTCTTAAGCAGTATTCTTCTTCAAAGACTGGACTCAAAGACGCCAAAGAATCAGTAACTAATAACACTAATGAATCGTAGTCGGGAAGTTGTCAAAGGTTTCGGGTGTTCTTCCGTAGCCTGACCTGCCATGGACAATGTCATCATTTAAGTGTTATAGAGAGGATAATTGCAGTCGTCAGATATTGAGAAAGCTATTGACATACATTTCCACGCCACTTTAAGTGTTATCAATGAAACATTTGGCAGCTGTTGAAAACGCTATTGAGGTATACTACCACTCAATCAAAGTTCATTGCCATAATATTAAGTTTAACAAAAGCAAACGCTTAGAACTGATACAAGAGTAGAAGTGGGATTGAGTTTAAATAAAGCTAGATAGCCAATAGTTAAACACATCGACGGAGTGATAATCTTGTAAAATACAAACACAACATATTTTGATATTGTTTATCATTATTGTTATAATACAGTTATTTTTGTAACATTGTAAAATTACAACAACATATTGGTATATTGTGATATTGGTTATTCGCATTTGTGAAGCGGTACCACACCTGCACAACATTCAAGCTACCCTAGTACACCTCCCCGTATTGGCACATTAGTGTGAATACTAACCTTATCGAACTCACACCGATACCTAACCTCCCCGTCCCTCACCTTCCATGTCTCTATTTTAAATAAAAATGTCAATAATAAGGACTAAATGTCAACATATATTTTGTCGTCAAAACATAAGGGTAGCCTAATTATATAATATAAGTACACTACTGTAAACAAAACCAACCCACTGAGGAGCAACTAGCAACACAAACCAGAAAAGTCGTTGTGTTTTCCAGGCCAAACATATTCATAAACAACCATTTAACCTAAGGTAACATGCGGCTTATTTTAATGCATATGTACACTTCATATGAAACTGAAGCACGTTGTGATTCGTTTATATGTGGATTGACACCAATCACTCTTCCAGATCGCCTCCAGTGCCCTTAAAATGGTTTATACAGGAAGAACTTTGAACATAATTTACATTCGGGAAACTTAGTGACATTGAAAAGAAACCTTTAATCAAAACGACAAAACCGGTATTAAATTTATTTTCCTATACATTCCACTGTCAATTTCAAAACAATGTTTCCAAAGAAATTTGACAAAACATATCATAAACAATAGTTACACTATGTTAAATAAACGATTTCGTATTTAAGATTTTGTTTCTGTAAATAGGTTTTCAAAGCACAGCTAAAGGGAGAACGCGTAACTATTATATCATTGTACTAATAAAGAACAAAATACAATATGGGCCCTCGAGTTTCGTGCTATTTTAGATAAATACGATATTTTACAGTTCATAGAAAAGGCGGATTTTGCCTAATTACATGTTTGGCAAATCATTAAAAAGAATTTGCATCTAGTAGAAGTTAATAATGTATATAAAACGATGTTTGTACCAAAACGATACTGTTAAGACATTGTTTGTTTGTATGATGTTTTACGTTATTTTCAACACATCGATTGTTTTTGTGGTGGAAGCAGGCCACCCACTTTTCTTGGATAGAACCAGTACTGTACACCTTCCCGCCATCCGTAAGAATCGACACTTCCTCACTTACAAAGAAATATAAAAAGATCGGACAGGGAAAGTAGCATTTAAGGAGGACAGTCAACCACAAAACACAGAAACAAACACGCAAACAGAGAAACAAGAAGGCAAAAAAAAATAATAAATACAAACGACATCACAAACATAAAAGGGTTGACAATAGGGCTACCGCCTTGGAACGGTCAGTGGCAAAGCAGGCCACGGTGGGTTTAAACCAGTTTTAAGGTGCATCAAACCTCACACTTACCATACTGTCATCTCATTAAAACAGGACAGTGTAAATAAAGAAATCCCCGCCATAATCTAATCTGTAACCAAAAAGGCAACATCAATAGGCAATATAAGTAAAACACAAATATACTCATGTAAATATAATACAAAAAAACAATAGCCTAGAAAGCCACAATGAAGGTACTCAATGACTTGGCAGAAGCCAGAGCAACAAGAGAACGATTAAGGGCACGACAAGAAAGATCATAGACAAACATCAAACGCCACCATCCCAATGGGCTTTAGGTAGGCGTGGTCATAGGGTCAACAGCCTGTCCGGTCACCGTACAATTAAAGAGGAAAGCATAGTGGCGAACTGTAAAAGAGTCCACCGTCAAGCATGCAGTACGTTGCAAAATGATAGGGTCATAACCTCTTTTGATAAACTTTTTAACAAGTTTAACAAAGATAGTATGAAAGTGATCATGACCAAGAATCTTACGAAGTTTATAAACCACATCACCATAGAAGTCAGTTTGTGATAGTCCTTGTTGCAGAAGAGTCCTTAAATTACTTTTAAATTTGGAAAGAAGATCAGGGTTACGATAATACAATTTTGCAAAGGTTTTACGAAGTTTATGGTAACGGTAACCCTGATTGAGTAGCTTTTTAGTTATACAAAGATTACGAATATTAAAGTCCTCAACTCGAGTACAAGCTCTCTTGAAAAACGAATAAGTTAGAGATACATACACCTCATAAGAAGTTGCTCGGAGAACATCCCCATCCAAGTGGGGATAATTAACAATGTCAAAATTAAAATCATCTCCCTTGTCATCGATTTTGCTAATTATTTCACCATTTTCAATCGAGAGATCTAAATCAAGAAAAGAAGCGTTATTATCAGATATATTGATTTTTTAAAGCTGAAGTTCTTTAGGATAAATATTATTAACCATAGTAGGAAAGAAAGAGTTGTCAAAGTTCAATATGTCATCCAGATACTATCTTTGTCATCATTAAAGGCTTCAATAACATCTGCTTGGGTATCTGGTGAAAGACTCAATATGAAATCTATTTCATAGCAAAATAAAAACAAATCTGCGACAAGTGGTGCACAGTTTGTACCCATAGGGATACCAACAGTTTGTCTATAAACGGTGGTTCCATACCTGACGAAAATATTATCTAATAGGAAGATGAGTGCTTCACAAACTTCATAGCAAGTCCACATAGTATAATTGTCTAAAGAAATATAAAACGATCGGACAGGAAAAGTAGCATTCAAGGAGGACAGTCAACCACAAAACACAGAAACAAACACGCAAGCAGACAAACAAGAAGGCAAGAGCAATAATAAATGCAAACGACATCAAAAACACAAAAGGGTTGACAATAGGGCTACCGCCTTGGAACGATCAGTGGCAAAGTAGGCCACTGGGGGTTTAAACCGGTTCTAGGGAAAGTAGAGCTCCCAGTGGAATTCGAACCCGCAGCGGTGAGAAATAAACATGCTGTTATACGATACTCAGTTACTAAAAAAGAAATGCATTTTTACAGGACCCAAGTGTATATATCATAGTATATAAGTGCTTTTTTTCTTTTAACCATCATGTTGCCCTGACCGTGATAACATAAATAGAAACAAAGGTCGACCTAAAAATGTAGAATACACATAACGCAGTCAACCAAAATCATGCATTCAAAACAAACAACAATAATCGTCTAAAAACAAAGTACGCAAAATCACAAACATAAAAGGGTTAACAATATTGGTACTGTCACTGAACGCCAGTGGCAAAAAGGGACACCGGAGATTTAGACCAGGTTCTAGGGTTTACCAAACCTCAATCTTACCCTATTGTCATCCCAATTTTATTATGTCAGTCCGTATACTGATTACATATTATACGTACTATAATGGATCAATGTCATTGTAAGTTACGCTTACACAACTTAGGCATAGTTCATTTCACGCACTTCAAACAGGCCTAATGTTTATCATATCCCGTAAAATGATCGAAATTTGAATTCAGTCCTTAAATATAAACAATAAAATCATGCCAACAGTTAATATTACACTGAATTATTAATTCTATTATATTAATGCATCTTAAATCCTCCAGAGAGAAGTTATATTATTAGAGAAGAAATAATACACAGCATAATTTGTATTTCTGCTGATTGTTAACGTTTTAAACAGAGAAATAATTATGGTTATTTAATAATCACCCAAGTGTATAACTACTGTACATCACTTGCATATAAATATGAATGTCAATGGAGTTTTGTTTCATTTTTGGTTTTACAAAATGAGTCTAGATGACTATTTAATTAAGCGAATGAATACAGTTAGAGACAGTTAGAGACTCATTTTCTATTACCAAACGGCAAAAGAAAATTTGAAATGTGTTTTGTCTATCCAATGTATCTTGCTTTAAATTTCCAAAAATCCACTTTTAATTTGTTATACCGCGTTTTATTTTTAATATTGTTATTATATCATGTTGGCACTGACCGTCTTAAGACTATACCAAAGTAGATATAAAAGACGAACAGGAAATGTAACATTTAAGGACCACAGTCGACCAAATATAAACATGGAAACAAACAACAATTACAAGGATGAATAAAAGGCAAGGTATATGACATCACAAACACAAACGGGTTGACAATAGTCCTACCGCCTCGAAAGGCTACTGGCGGTTTAAAAAATGAGAAAAATGGTCCTATAAAAATCGCAGCACCCAAACGCATCGGCACCGTAGATCCGCATTGTACCACAAACAAAGAGCTTATTAATTATACAATGAAACAGACAAGCTTGGTAAAGACAGGCTTTGGAACGGTCAATAGGCAATATGTACCACTGGTAAGCTTAAATCGATTTTAGGTCTACACAACCTCGCTATTATCCTGTCAGTTTTCAGCGCTCAAATTTACAAGACAGTGTAAATAAAAGTGGAGCGCTGTGGTCTAGTGGTAGAGCGTTGGACCCATGATCCAAAAGTCGTGGGTTCGATTCCCGTCATTGCCATATGCGTTGTGTCCCTGAGCAAGACACTTTATCTGCATTGCTTAGTACTGGTTCTACCCAGGAAGACATCGAGAGTGATTCAAAATAAGTTCATAGAGCTTTCGTTACAATCGATGTAAAACAAATAAGTTTAAACTAAATAAAAGTACATCCCATCAAAAGAAAATCTCTAACAATAAAGTCCATATCCAGGGAAATTAGGAAACGATACACGCATATGTTATTGTAAAGATATATATATATATACAAAACATAATTACAAACACCTCGGGTTGTATCGAGAATTGTAACGAACAAATACAGCAGTTGCAGTCCAAGAGAAAAACAATCTAGGATACGACCAGAAAACCCGAGGCACGATGGTTCATGCACCAATCTCCCTTTTCGGTTCGGAAGGTGCAATGATGGAGTCCCACGAGGTTGTCCGGTCATCGAACAAGAGACAAGTGAAGCGTAGTGACTGAATGTAGACTGCGTGTCCGGTCATCGAACAAGAGACAAGTGAAGCGTAGTGACTGACTGTAGATTGCGTCACAAGTCTTAAGAACAACCTGCATAGCCATCCTTTTCCCCATAAACAAATACACATAGTGTGGTATGTATAGAAGTAAGTGTGGACCTCCGGAAGAAAGCATAAAACTTTGTATGTTTGAACCTAATGAACCTGTAAATAAAAAACAAGAGACATGCCAGGGGACCCATGTCTCCTGGGGAAATGAGGCCATAAATGGGGTACCCCAATTGAAACTGAAATGAGCTATTGGGATTACCATTTGACCGCCTGCCTTCCTTATTTGCTTTAAAGTGCTTCTAAGCAACGGCTTGGCTAATTTTTACAATGAACAAGCCTTATATTAGTTTCATTCAAGTTTGTTAAAATTATGTCAAAATGAGTTCGAAGATGGCCCCTGTTACTAAGAATAATACATAACATTTCTCTCAAAATCTGGAAACACAGTTTTGGACAGATATTGCTTAGAAGTGATAGCTAGGTAATACACAAGCTTGTTGCAAATGAAGTGGTAAACAATGGCCGCACACAGGGAGTGGGGGCGGAGGAGTGAGGAGGATGGGTCAAGGGTTTGTTTAAAAAATGAGAGTTCACATGTTTTCCATAGACTTATATCGGGAACACTTGAGAATTCTACTATGAAACTATAAGGCATAGAGTGATAATACTTCGCATGTAGCATTAGTTTATGGTTGTCTATCACGTTTGTTCAAATGGTGACCCTGAGGTCAGAGTTGCTCCCTTCATGTTGTGATCTCAGGGTTTACAGTGTTACACGATTAAGATTATTTTGTTCTCGAAAGAAGCCATATATTTTAATAAATTTTCTTCGATTTGTTTTCGTTTGTCACACATTTTAATTGACAAGAAATAGCTGCTTGTCTATGGTAAAGAAGAGTAGGTCATACATACTCCGTACTCTGGACACTTCCACACACTGTCATACTTATGTGGGAGGGCTGGGTGATGGTCTGTCATTTTGTCTGTTAGTGAACAAGAAAATACTACTTATCGTTGGCATTGGCGGGGCTGGGGTTGATAAACCATAATCTGGACCCCTCTACTCTCTTTTGTATGAATGGGAGTCTGTCCAACACCCCACTCCCCACCCCAACCCCTGTTCTTAAACCAATGCTATGTGATAGTATTGCCATTATTGTCTACATTATACATCATGTATAGTAACACGTAATTTATTAGCTGGGAGCACGATTTGACAAGTGAGAAAACGTCGATTCTTACGGATGGCGGGAGGTAAATAGTACTGGTTCTACCCAGGAAAAATGGGATGGTCCGCCTCTACCACACACACATCGAATGGCTTAAATTGTGTTGTGACGTAAAACACCATTCAAATAAACAACCAAAGAAATTATTAACCGATTGTCATTACTAAATTCCAACTTTATGGTACGGATCGTCTCTGGTATGTCGTCATGTTTTCATTGGTAGGCAAGATATTGATCTATGATATAACCTAGATGGAGTAATGTGTAAAAAGAAACACCTTGTTTTTTCTAATCTTATTTTGACTCATGTTGTTGAATCACGTCATGTGTGTAGTCATGTAGATGCTAACTACTGCCAATGAATATAAAATATATGCAAATTAATTACGACATTACTTCTAGCATATTAATATATAAATTAAAGTCTAGAATAACAAATCCATTAATTAATTCAATCAGTAACTAATATAAAACCAAGATACCAGCAGTGAGATAAGTTGCTCTTGAACTGGATATAATACCCAGTAAGTAAGCAATGGTACATATCAGGAGGATGGATTTTCATGCTCTTCATACTGTGGGCTAAACTGCGCCGACACACCAATACCATCAGACAAGAGTTGGGTCCAGACACGACTGGATCACATTTGTTGGACTACACGAGCTGAGTATTCGGTGTAAAATAACCTGCCCTAGTCGTTGTAGGTGCTTGAAGGCCAACCTCCACTGTTATGCTTCTATAGTGGCCAGTGTGAATGTCCACTGTAATGTCAGTTGAAATTAAAGAACAGACATTATCGCTTACATATGTGTTCCACCATTATATTAAATGTTGAATACATTTAGCAAAGATATAACAAGAGCTGACCGGGGTCAGTGCACTTAACTATCGAGGCCTTGTCAGGAGTCGGAGTTCTAAATTAAACTTTTGCACTAACTGAAAGTACTTAATAATTCCTACGAACTCTCCTGTATTTTAAAACGGGTCCTTTCATAAGGTGACAGTGTCTTACGCTGATTATACTCTCCAGCTTTATTCTAGTTGGAATCATTAACATCAGGTGTCAAGACAGTGAGGTTCACCACATAAAACGTTGAACCTTATATATTAAATTTTCCACAGGCTACCTGCCTTACGATTATACCAAATTTACAATTGTTCAAAGCAATTATTCTAAAACACAATCATTTAGAATGTGCTCCAACATTCAACGCCCGTTGATTTGTTTAACTAAACAATTTGGTTCGAAACTTTATATGTTCGAACCTACAACTATATAACAATATATCCGAACTAAAGTAAACTAAAGAGTTAGTTTGAACACTATCGTTCAAACTCTAACACTTAGTGTCGCCGAGCTAACCATTAGTATGATCTCTCCCGGAATATATATATATCAACTGTATGTTTTCAATTAATACTGGAGTCTCAGCCTCACACGCTGGGCTGGACACTAGCCTGAGCTATCACTTCAGGTAGTTATCAGGTTCGAACATATGTTCAACAACTTCGAACAATTTGTATCAACCTTAAAATGATTCAACTACCAGCATCAAACTTTGAGCTGTACCTGTTCTGACCTCTCCCTTGGTCAGCTTGTAGTTCGAACTCATCTGTCGAACTGCAATACGTTCAACAATACGTACAAGCTACGAACTCCGCAGTACTCTGCATTTTAGCTCAACCCTTCTTCTTTGAAGCAATCAATAACACTATGTGAACTCTCTGGTGTATTAAACCTGCTGTGAAGACCAAATTAAACATACATGGTGATATAATCCTACTGAACAAATTGCCCTCCTCCCGATTGAAAACTACTGACGGGCATGGAGGATGTGTAGAGCACAAGAACCATAACTCTATGTAACTTGAGTAATGACATAATCAGAACTATTTATACACCATTTATATTGATATAACACGCTTATCTGGGATGTACTGGATTCACACACATCCTTCTTTTAACTGGTAGTCAACCGTATGTTATTGCTTTTGTCCTTTGTCTAAGAAAATCACTTCATATAATGTTTTACCGACATTCTTGTTATTTCACCATATTACAATTATATTATATATCATCACTTAACCTGCGGCATGGTAGTGTAGTAAAACCGTACTAATGACCATAATATATTTATCATATTACACTATTGAAATAAATAGGCCGTCTCATCTTTCGGCCTTTTCCGTTCAGCTCGGAGTTCATCGGAATTGTCTCGAAGATTTCCATAACAGTGAAAATACCTTATTATGGAAATCGACGAGGTAGATCCGTTGTTCGGCGTCGTCCGAAAGAACGAGTCAACATCATCATACAAAGATACGACGTCATCGTGCGACAACTAATAAATGCTGTAATATATATAATATATACATTTAGGTTCATCGTTAAGGTAAACGTAGCCTATTACCAAATGGCGTAGGTGTTTTCCGTTTGTCCTTTTTTTTTTCGTCTTCGTCTCTAACAAATATGATAGTGTATATTTGTTTTAAAGGTAGGTCACGCGTTATCTTAACAAAACATATTCTTGTCCGAAAGTATGAGAATTCTTAAGTAACTAACCAATAAAGTAATTGGCGTCAAGCGATAAACATTTAAACTTTTATGTAGACATTTATTCGACTACATACTTTTCTCAATTATAGTTGTTCGGCAGGATAGTTTAATAAATATAAAATAGCTATATATATTTGTTATCTCTACCTAACTATGTACCTTTGTTATTCCCTTTGCCAACGGACGTTCACAGTATAACATGCTTACGTTTAGCTGACACAGGGGTACTATTTTGTCATTCAACACATTTCTGTCTACTTATGTCTTCACTTTATGAAAACATGTGCCGTTTCCTTCCACATTCGGAAATAGTATTCACTTTTTCAAGAGCCTGATTGTCCTATGTTTCCATTTCATGAAGTATACATGTGCCGTTTTTATCTTATGGCTCTAAAATCCCGTAACCCTCTGTGGAACTTTATAATAGTGTTATGTACATTATAAGAGGTACTCACACGAAACAGGTAGAGTTATGATAGAAACAATAAAAAGAAGGATATGTATAACGTAAATATATAATACTTATCCGGTCGGAAAAAGAGGAACAGACCATTTCAAAAGCTATTAAATAGAGTGTTAGACTGAAAGAAACGTACCCGTTAGTAGAATAAGATGGATACCAACCACAAAGAAACGAAGGAAAATGGAACAATAAACGTCGCCTATCAAGATGAAGAATCAAACACCGAACTCACACCTTACAACTGGGTTGTTCAAACAACGCTCGAGGATGCAGAAACTAAACGAAATATCTCATCAACTAATATTTCAAACGTTCGTCTATTTTTTATAGCCGTTGGGAGTTTTGTTATGTATTTTTGTTCGTGGGGTATGGCGCAGAGCTTTGGGGTTATGTTTATAGAACTGGTAGAGAAGTTCGGAGGCAGTAAAACAGAAACTACTTGGGTCAGTTCATTGTTTAGTGGAGTTCTGCTGATATCGGGTAAGTGCTGGATTTATATTTCAAACATTATATAAAAAATAAAATTCAATCACAACACGTTAATCATATTCATACTTAATTCATCGACGTTTCGGCGCCGTATCAAAGATACATAATTTCTTATAGGGAAGAAATAAAACACAAATAATATGGAGACAACTATATCGCTAATTGAAAAGAGTCTTTGTACATCATTTAACATATTTCCAAATTTAGACCACATGGCTGCATGTATTTTATTTATGAGACCAACATGCATAAACGACTGATCGCACTAATAACGGTATCAACTGGTATATAAAAGAAAAAATCGTTTTGGCTTGTTTTACCATCATATTGAGTATTGCATAGACATATAAAAAGATCGGACAGGGAAAATATCATTCAAGGAGGACAGTCAACCACAAAACACAGAAACAAACATGTAAACAGACAAACAAGAAGGCAAAAGTAATAATAAATATTGAGTATTGCATGTTTTACATTCTTACACTAATAATGCTTACATGTATGTGATATATAGTACAGGTAATTGAACATATATTAGTATGCATACATTGAACAGAACAAATTAAATGATATAAACACATATACTTTAGTCTTTTATTTAAGGAAATAATATATAAGGAGAAAAAAATCAGAGAGAGCAATGTAAATATAGACTAATAATAAAAACATTCTGGATTCTATTGAACAAGATCATATTCATTAAGATAATTAAGAGTGGATACATGGTGACTACATGTTGTGCTATAAATCATCACGTTTCTTACAGCTATCATATTATTGTCCGTATTTTGGACAATTTGGTGGTTTCCAATATACGATGTAAATTGTTTAGAACCAACCCTTTATTCAGCATTTGTTTAGGCCAATCTGCATGGAAACATAAACACTACATATTCTTAGTTTCAGTATTGTATTGTGCATTACTTGCCTTAACAATTTCATGAAAAGAACAAACCAATCAATAAGACATTGTTGAGCACACTAAATGGTAATTGAAAACGTTTCTGGAATGTTCAGTACTGTGTGTATGTAAACACGCTACAACGTGGGTGATGTATTGCTCGTTAGGCACCGCCGTCTGAGCACTAGGAAAATGTCTTCCAAACGTTGAGTCAATTCGACTACAACGAACACGACATTTATCTAGCCAAACAATGGCGTTCACAGTGTTGAAAACTATCGTTGAAAATCAGGATGAATCCTCCTCTCTTGATAATGAATTATGATACAACAATGCTGTAGTTAAGGATAATTTATTCATCGACAAATTGAAATAAATTTACCACCATTTATATTTAATATGACAGATAGATTACCGGATTTGAAATAATCATTTTTTAGTTTTTAGAAATCTTTTTTGTTTTTTAAATATCAATTCTAAACCATCAAATTTATTAATTTGAATAAAATAAATACACAATACGCCTAATCTAGGTTTAAATTGGTATTTAACAAATCTCAAATATGTGTGCACCAACGCTTCAGATAATTTGCTTGTAATCTTCACTGAATTACCATTGCAGAGTTTAATGTATTCTTTTGCACCTTTGAGATATTTTACATGAAACATAGTGTTATAAAACCTCGGTGCAGAATATTGTTTACACTCCTGTGGAATCTATATTGCGAGAACATAAGACGTAGGTGCATAGATCAATGCACTTTATAAACAACTTTGACGGTCTATATTTTGTGTGGTTTATCATGAAATTTCGTCAAATTCAAACACAAACATTATACTTGAAATTATTAAAGAAATACCCGATAATCATTCTTATCTTGTCAGCTGCGTAAAGTGTATTATTAGTATCTAGTTATTCTATTTCATTGTCATACATTTTGTAGAATGTATGTGTAAAATCATCAAAGTATCAAATTTGTGTTAAACAATTACCATAGCTGTATGGGTGATGTGAAAGTCATATCAATTTAATTTTGCCAAAACAAGTTCAACTTAGCTATCTGCAAGTATGTTACTGTATGCTACGAAGTAAATTGGATCTTTTTCCAGCCTATTGTATTTTGGGGAGGAGAACATTTGTATAGGTAACTGCACATCACTGTTAGATATAAAATAGAGCAAATGGTGGTATTCAATTTGTTTCAGTTGATGAGGCCCTCCCAATACAGCTTTGGTATGAAAACAACAAATTAAAACATACAAGAAGGTGTTTCATTAGTTGTGTTTTGGTTTGGTTTATATTCTAAAAACAATGAATTATCAACACAGCATTGTGTTTTGAACAGCTTACTTGTTAATTAGCTTTTTTTGCGTCATAAAAGTAAAGTTTGAAGTATCATTTTATATTTTTATACCCTAGATACCAATGCTTTTCATAGAGAAAACTCTTCTCAGGTCTCACTTTATATACCTGAGCTAATCGGTCATGTCGCATGTTACCAGTAAATAAGCAAGCTTTCCATGTTTTTTCAATGGTAATTTATCGTTGAGAAATAGGCCATTAAATAGAGTGGTTTGTGTGAGGTTTGGTGCACCCTAGAACCGGTTTAAACCCCCAGTGGCCTACTTTGCCACTGACCGTTCTAAGGCGGTAGCCCTATTGTCAACCCCTTTGTGTTTGTGATGTCATTTGCATTTAATATTACTTTTGCCTTCTTGTTTGTCTGTTTGCGTGTTTGTTTCTGTGTTTTGTGGTTGACTGTCCTCCTTGAATGCTACATTCCCTGTCCGATCTTTTTATATTTCTTTATTATATACAACGCTTACAGATCATTATTCTACTACATTCAAACAATTTTACTTGGAATCAAATAATATGGGAAACGGTAAATGGGAAATTCATCAGTAGGAAATAAAAGATTGACATCTGCGTGGTGTTATTTTGTTATTTTGATTTATTAATAAAAACCTGAATTGTTTTATGGACCCTATGAGTCTAAGTAAATCCTCTTAGGACGGAAGCGTTTGATGTTTGTCCTAAATCTTGTCTTACCCTTAAAGGTGTGTTCTCTTGTTGTTCTGGTTTCTGTCAAGTCATTTAGTACTTGCTTTCTGGGTTTCTAGGCTTTTGCTTTTTATATTATATTTACATGATCATTTATATGTTATGCTATGAAGTTTGTGAAGCACTCATCTTCCTATTAGATAATACTTTCGTCAGGTATGGAACCACCGTTTATAGACAAATTGTTGGTATCCCTATGGGTACGAACTGTGCACCACTTGTCGCAGATTTGTTCTTATTTTGCTATGAAAGGGATTTCATGTTGAGTCTTTCACCAAATACCCAGGCAGATGTTATTGAAGCCTTTAATGACACCTTTCGATATCTGGATGACATATTGAACATGGACAACCCTTTCTTTCAAACTATGGTTAATAATATTTATCCTAAAGAACTTCAGCTTAACAAAGCTAATATATCTGATAATAACGCTTCATTTCTTGATTTAGATCTCTCGATTGAAAATGGTAAAATAATTAGCAAAATCTATGACAAGAGAGGTGATTTTAATTTTGACATTGTTAATTATCCCCACTTGGATGGGGATGTTCCCCGAGCAACTTCTTATAGGGTGTATGTGTCTCAACTTATTCGTTTTTCTAGCGCTTGTACTCGAGTTGAGGACTTTAATATTCGTAATCTTTGTATAACTAAAAAGTTACTCAATCAGGGTTACCGTTACCATAAACTTCGTAAAACCTTTGCAAAATTTAATTATCGTAACCCTGATCTTCTTTCCAAATATAAAAGTAATTTAAGGACTCTTCTGCGACAAGGACTATCACAACCTGACTTCTATGGTGATGTGATTTATAAACTTCGTAAGATTCTTGGTCATGATCACTTTCATACTATCTTTGTTAAACTTGTTAAAAAGTTTATCAAAAGAGGTTATGACCCTATCATTTTGCAACGTACTGCATGCTTGGTGGTGGACCCTTTTACAGTTCGCCACTATGCTTTCCTCTTTAATTGTACGATGACCGGACAGGCTGTGGAACCTATGATGACGCCTACCTAAAGCCCATTGGGACGGTGGCGTTTGATGTTTGTCCATGATCTTTCTTGTCGTGCCCTTAATGGTTTATTCTCTTACTGCTCTGGCTTCTGCCAAGTAATTGAGTACCTTCATTGTGGCTTTCTAGGCTATTGTTTTGTTTGTATTATATTTACACGAGCATATTTGTGTTTTACTTATATTGCCTTTTACGCTGCCTAGTTGGTTAGAGATTAGATCATGGCGGGGATTTCTTTATTTACACTGTCCTGTTTTAATGGGATAAGTAGGGTAAGTGTGATGTTTGGTGCACCCTAGAACCGGTTTAAACCCCCCAGTGGCCTACTTTGCCACTGACCGTTCAAGGCGGTTGCCCTATTGTCAACCCTTTTGTGTTTGTGATGTCGTTTGCATTTATTATTGTTTTTGCCTTCTTGTTTGTCTGTTTCCGTGTTTGTTTCTGTGTTTTGTGGTTGACTGTCCTCCTTGAGTGCTACTTTCCCTGTCCGATCTTTTTATATTTCTTAATATATTGCCTGTTAATACTGCCTTGTTTGTTAGTGATTATACCGGGGATATCTTTATTTACACTGTTCCGTTTTATTGACACTAGGGTAAGCATGAGGCTTGGTGCACCGTTGAACCTGGTTTAAACTCCCGACGGTCTTTCTGCCACTGACCGTTCCAAGGCGGTAGCCCTGTTGTCAACCCTTTTGTGTTTTTGATGTCATATCTTGACCTTACCGTTTTTCATCTGTGTAATTGTTGTTTGTTTTTAAACATGCTTTTGGTTGACTGTGGTCCTTGAATGCTGCATTTCCTGTTCGACTTTTATGTCCACTTGTATTAAAGATAAGAAATAACATGTTTATAAACATAATTTGACCATATATACAACTCTTACACCATTGATTGCAGGACCAGTGGCTGGTGTGTTGATTAAGAAATACAGCTGCAGATTTGTTGGTATAGTTGGTTCGTTGGTTCTAACAGTGGGACTTGTTTCAAGTGTCTTCACGCCATCGTTGCACGTGCTCTACGTTACCTACGGCGTGGTCGGTGGTAGGGATGGTTCTATAACACATATCATATGTTTAAAATAAAATTTTATTTGGGCTGGCAAATCATCTTAAATCATTTCAAAGCATGAACTATATAATATTATAGACACATCAATACATACATTTAAGATAGCTTTGAAAACTTTTCAAAACGGGTTTGAGTTACCGTGCATTTGTTAAACTGTGCTAAAACACGTTTTCGTAAATTTTATAAATTTTGATATTAACCTAAATATTATAATTACGTATTTTCAGGTTTCGGTGGTTCATTATTATTTACTACAGCAGGAGTTGTCGTTCTTGAGCATTTTGACAAATGGAGATCTCTAGTAATCGGAATTTCGGAGTCGGGAGCTGCCGTCGGGACGATTGTTATTCCCCTGATGACACAGAAATGTTTAGGTTAGAATAATTCAAAATACAATCTGATTTTTCATGGTGGTAAATCAACATTTATTCATATACACTTCAAATACACCGAGGGATAAAGGTCCATTACAACATCATATTCAATTTGATGGTCAAGCTTGTTTATAAAATAAATACTGAACACATTCCATTGGAAGCTACTAACACAAACACTAAAAGAACGTAGCAGACTTATATATATACATTGAGTCTGTTCAAGAAAGGTAATTAAAGGTAAAACACCTTTTATTTTCTACAGAACTGTTTCGGTCTGATTGGTATGCTATTTTTAAAAAGCGGTGTTTTTAGCTAATCTGAGTCGATTCCTCAAAGTGAGGAAGTTTAACCGCTTTTTGTCAGGCAAATGTTGTCGTTCTTCATCATCGTCGTCTGACATGAATATAGGTTAATTTGTGAGGTGTTGAACAGTCTCAATAAAACCGAGTCTGCTACGTTATTCTTTTGGTTGTGTTTGTTGCTTCCAAAGGATCACCCTTATCACTATTTATTTACATGCATATTGAAATGTTATACCATTCTGTGAAAGTCGAAGTAAGGGCGAATTAGCAATTAATAGTTTGTTTTAATAGTAACAGTGGGGTCAAATTAGGCATTGCCCACGGGTCAAAGTTTTACTCTAAACCTATAAGAGCTATGGCAGGCTGTGGACCCTATGATGACGCCTACCTAAAGCCCGTTGGGACGGTGGCGTTTGATGTTTGTCTATGATCGTTTTTGTCGTGCCCTTAATGGTTTATTCTCTTGTTGCTCTGCTTTCTGCCAAGTCATTGTGTACCTTCATTGTGTCTTTCTAGGCTATTGCCTTTTTTGTATTATATTTACACGAGCATATTTGTGTTTTACTTATATTGCCTATTGATGTTGCTTTGTTGGTTAGAGATTATATTATGGCGTGGATTTCTTTATTTACACTGTCCTGTTTTAATGGGATGACAGTAGGGTAAGTGTGAGGTTTGGTGCACCCTAGAACCGGTTTAAACCCCCAGTGGCCTACTTTGCCACTGACCGTTCCAAGGCGGTAGCCCTATTGTCAACCCTTTTGTGTTTGTGATGTCGTTTGCATTTAATATTACTTTTGCCTTCTTGTTTGTCTGTTTGCGTGTTTGTTTCTGTGTTTTGTGGTTGACTGTCCTCCTTCAATGCTACATTTCCTGTCCGATCTTTTTATATTTCTTTATTATATACAACGCTAACAGATCATTATTATACTATATATAATAATACATTATAACTAAAATGTTTATATCACCTTTTCTACATCATATTAGTAATAAAGTTATACATTATTGAGTCAAGTCATGGACTATTGCTTTTTGTTTTTGTTATTCTTTTGTTTTGTTTAGATAAAACAGATATTTGTTAAAAGGCATTCATGCATGTTGGTAAACGGTAAAAGTAACGGAAAATGTGGTTTATGCACTAACTTACTATATATTAAACGCATATAGGGGTATAATGTTGTCCTTTAACGAAGTATATATGTGGTCAAATACCTCATTTACAAATAACTTTATTATTTTATGGTTACTGTAAATATGTAATATATATTTCGTGCATGTTGTTTAATGTTCAATTTGTATTCCGTTGTACAAACATGTTCTATCTGTATTCTGTTCTATAAATGGGAAGAAATAAAAGATCCATCTACCTAACTGAAAGTTTGTTTCACAACTAACGTATCCTCATATCTCTTCTCTCTTCTCCTATAGCGTGTATGTGATCTTGCCTACGTAACATATTTAATTTTATTGTGTATACGTACTTTCCCACATTTTAAAACAACTACAAGAATAGTCTAAACAACTGAAACGCATTGACTAGCAATTTGTTACGAAAACGAAAAACGACATTGCTACGTTGCTTTCGTGTTTTCTGCAATATATTGAGACCTCTAAGGTGTGGAATATTATTAAATAATGAGAGATACATTGGAGAATAAATAACTACGTGTTGTTTCAAACAGAACGTTATTTATTCGGTTACTTTCTGAAAACGTATACATTTTAAGGCTTTCAGAAGGAACAAATAACATTGACTCCGCTTACAAACATTGAAAAACAACAAGATTTGCACGAAAAATCAAGTTGCGCTTTAATCGTTAGACCAGATTGTCAAAGAAATATAAAAAGATCGGACAGGGAAAGTAGCATTCAAGGAGTACAGTCAACCACAAAACACAAAAACAAACATGCAAACAGACAAACAAAAAGGCAAAAGTAATAATAAAAGTAAACGACAACACAAACACAAAAGGGTTGACAATAGGGATACCGCCTTGGAACGGTCAGTGGCAAAGTAGGCCACTGCTGGGGGTTTAAACCGGTTCTAGGGTGCACCAAACCTTACACTTAACATACTGTCATCCCATTGAAACAGGACAGTGTAAATAAAGAAATCCCGCCATGATCTAATCTCTAACCAACAAGGCAGCATCAATATGCAATATATTTAAAACACAAATATTCTCGTGTAAATATAATACAAATAAACCCCCAATAACCTAGAAAGCCACAATGAAGGTACTCAATGACTTGGCAGAAGCCAGAGCAACAAGAGAATAAACCATTAAGGGCACGACAAGAAAGATATAGACAAACATCAAACGCCACCGTCCCAATGGGCTTTAGGTAGGCGTCATCATAGGGTCCGCAGCCTGTCCGGTCATCGTACAATTAAAGAGGAAAGCATAGTGGCGAACTGTAAAAGAGTCCACCACCAAGCATGCAGTACGTTGAAAAATGATAGGGTCATAACTCTTTTGATAAACTTTTTAACAAGTTTAACAAAGATAGTATGAAAGTGATCATGACCAAGAATCTTACGAAATCACACCACCATAGAAGTTAGGTTGTGATAGTCCTTGTCGCAGAAGAGTCCTTAAATTACTTTTATATTTGTAAAGAAGATCAGGGTTACGATAATTAAATGTTGCAAAGGTTTTACGAAGTTTATGGTAACGGTAACCCTGATTGAGTAGCTTTTTAGTTATACAAAAATTACAAATATTAAAGTCCTCAACTCGAGTACAAGCTCTTGAAAAACGAATAAGTTGAGACACATACACCCCATAAGAAGTTGCTCGGGGAACATCCCCATCCAAGTGGGGGTAATTAAAAATGTCAAAACTAAAATCATCTCTCTTGTCATTGATTTTGCTAATTATTTCACCATTTTCAATAGAGAGATCTAAATCAAGAAAAGAAGCGTTATTATCAGATATACTCGCGCTTTATTAAGCTGAAGTTCTTTAGGATAAATATTACCAACCATAGTTGGAAAGAAAGGGTTGTCAATGTTCAGTATGTCATCCAGATACCGAGAGGTGTCATTAAAAGCTTCAGTAACATCTGGCTGGGTATCTGGTGAAAGACTAAACATGAAATCTCTTTCATAACAAAATAAAAACAAATCTGCGACAAGTGGTGCACAGTTCGTACCCATAGGGATACCAACAATTTGTCTATAAACGGTGGTACCATACCTGACGAAAATATTATCTAATAGGAAGATGAGTGCTTTACAAACTTCATAGCAAGTCCACATAGTATAATTGTCTAAACTGCCGTTAGTGAAAAACGCTTTAATATTATTACATGCCAAAAATTTAGTATTTTCTCTAGCGAATGTGTTTTGAATAAGAGAAATTAGCTTGTCTTTAATAAGGTGATGTGGTAAGGTTGTATATAGTGTAGAGAAGTCATAAGTACTTATTGATGAAACTTGACCTTTATTGAAAAATTTATCAAGAACGTCTCCTAAATTTTTTATAGACCAAAATAAATTATTCCCAGAGTTTTCATAAGTTTTATCACAATATAGTTTAATGTGATCTTTACCGGCACTAAGACAAGATGTTAAAAGTTTGGAGATGTTTGTTGTGGTGCAGGCACTAGAATTAGAAATAAAGCGAGCCTTATACGGATTTTTATGTAATTTAGGAATCCAGTACATGGTAGGCAGTTTATTTTGCTTATCGTTTACACCAGCCTTGAAAGTAGTGCACCGAGTAATATGTGCGGAAACAACATCATCTTCAGTAGAATTAACTGGAGAATACGAATTGGTGCTGCCGAGTTCCAGAGATAAAACATTGACATAATGTGGGTGTCAAACAATAATTAAAATATGTTCAGTGTTTAATGACATTCGCAATAGCCTTTCTTACATATTGTAAGACGCCCATAAAATAGCTCTCCGTTCTACGAATCAGTAGTACTATTAGGTAGATATTTAGTCCCCACCTACGCTTTTAATCTTACATAAAGGTAACGATTTTGATACTTTATTCTCTTGTTTGTGTCCGATGCTTCTCTGCTTATTATTAATGCATGCTAATAATAGTAGATAAATGTGACCTTATTCGGTTGACCAGGTTTCTTATAAAAAAGTTATATTCAAGACATTCTGTTGTTGTTGTTTTAAAGTAGTAAGTTAAACCTTAGACATGTTCATATGCACATCTTGTTCAAACAGGAGACCATAAGACCACGCGACATAAGATATTTGTTTCATTGTTTAAAGCACGCTTTTATCTTCACGGTAACCTACTTGTTGAATATTAACATAATTATTATGTAGCTTGTATTGTTTTTCTTTGAAGGTTGTATCTAATAATAATAGTCTATAAAACAAGATGTATCAGTATGTCAGGAACCTAATATTGAGCCTTGAAGCATTGACTAATTTTCAACGACTCATCAACTCATTCTAGATTGTTTAGAGCCGCTCCAGAAAGGATAAACAGGAATCCTGGAACATGTCTTACCCTTATGAACGAACAGTTGACGTTGACGAACGTACACTAAGGATAAATCCTGATACGCGGGACCGCCCGGTTTATGTTTCCATCCGACGGACGAGGCTAAGGGAAAGTGTTTTGCATAAGAACATAAAACGAAATTCAGTGGCGCCGGTGATGCTTGAACCCGGGTTCCCTATATTTCAAGACCACAGTTCTATTCACTAGGCCATATTAGAACATTGTCAATACATGGTCAATACTCTCAAAATTAAAAGCATACTTTTACGTCTATTTTCAAAACTTAAAATTCATTTGAAGGTAATATATAAAAAACGTAAGGGTCTAAATTTCAATTATTAAAGTGTTCAACCGGATCATTTTCAATGAATTGTTCGTGAGTACATTTAATTTAAAGTTTAAGTTCAGTTCAGATCGATAGCAACTATTTTACTATTACAGATGTGTATGGCTTTCGAGGAACATTTTTGCTGCTAGGAGGGTTGTGTCTGCAGTGTTTGGTAGCAGCACTGGTATTTGTTCCACCGTCTAAGAATAAAGGTACTCAACGTGTGTTTCTAATTATTTAATTAAACTATATATACTCAACAGATAAGTGTATGCGAAATTTATCATGGGACCAGATGTCATGCAAGACAGGAAATGTGGCATTCAAGGACCACTCTCACTCAAAAAAAGCAATAAATTACAAAAATGAATAAAAGACAAGATATGACATCACAAACATAAAAAGGTTTGACAACAGGGCTATCGTCTCGAAACGGACAATTGCCAAACAGGCCACTGGGGTTGGGGAGTGGTGGTGTGGGAGGGTGTGTGGGGGGATTCATCAGACTCTAGGGTGCACCAAACCTCACTGTTGCCATAGTGTCATCCCAATAAAACGGACAGTGTAAATAAAGACATCCCATCCGGGTTTTAACAAACCATGTTCTTTTCTAAAATAAGTATAAATCAGAGATGAGCAGGAAAACAAAAGAACATTATCAACAGTATCAACTCGGTGGATGCTGATCATGAATTAATATACATTGTTATGGTGTATTTCGTGTAAACAAGTAAAGTTCGAGAGAAACTTTTTTTATATTGCAAGGCTGATGCTGGAGTCTGGACCTGAGAATGCATTTTATTTTTTAATGTACGTACTGGAAAATCAATGATTGAAACCTTTATTTCATGAAAAATATATATTTTTTTATTATGCTAAAACGCACTAAGCAATCCTTGTTTGATATAAGTACAATACTCTACGCCTGGACGAATGTACTGACAAAGATGTAAGAGCTTTGAAAAAGTCAATCGATCAATCTTTTCAGTCAGTTTGATACATTCAGTACATATTATGCAGAAGTATAGGCCTTAGTAATCATATAATCATAGTAACGATACTACTTCCTATTATCAAATAAACAGAAAATTTAACCCATGTCTGAATTTATTGCTTGTGCATGTTTTTGACACAATTATTCATCTGTTGTCATTAACACAAGCGTCTGAGATGACAATATGATAGGTGATCAGGATCATGTATGTGTTATAATTATACTGCCTATTATCGCCGAATTGTTTGTTAGAGAATTTAACCTGTCGGAATATCTTTATTTACACTGTCCCGTTTCACTGGGATGAAAAAATGTAAGAGTGAGGTTTGGAGGGTAAGGTTAAGGAGGTAGCCCTATTGTCAACCCTTTTATGTTTGTGATGTCGTGTCTTGCCTTTTACTTATCGTTGATATTATTGTTTGTTTGATTGATTGTGATCCTTGAAGGCTGCATTTCCTGTTCTACTGTTGGTGCACATTAGAACAAGGTTTAAACCCCTAAACTTTTATGAATGCTACATTTGCAGTTGTAAACCTAGTTATACTCAGAATAAAATACAATTTTAAAATGTCATTAAGAAAACTCGGGTAATGTTTTCGATGCGAAATAGATATACTAACAGTAACTCACGTTTTATATCGATTATTACCTTGTTTACAAAGTATTGTAAATATAGTATTAACCTACTAGACGAAACATGATGCTTTCATTACTCAGTAAATGCAGGTAGAGGTATAGCCAAAGGTCAACACGTTTGTTTATTTTGTTTAAGTATCGATGAGTTATTCAAATAATAATTATGATGATATTTTTTCAGGGACAATTGACCGGACATTTCCGATAAGATATTTATTTTTATGGTCATATAACTTGCTTAACAAAGACAATGAACCAGGCAAATTAAAATACTTTTATTATACCACAGATGATTATTCTAAAGAGGCAATTAACAACACATCATCTGAACACGATTTACCTGAAAACGGGAAAAAATCGTCCTGTGTTGATATTAAACAGTTCAAAAAACTGTTTGCCTTTATCAACGTTGGATATATGCTGTTTGCCGTATCCTGGGCGGTTATGATGTTACCATTCTTAGTACCGTTCTTGTTTTTGCCGGACGCGGCGTTATCCAACGGTTCTAGTAAACTAGATGCGGCATATATAGGTAGGTTTGTGAGATATTTTGCTATGTTTTAAACAAATTATTTTATTGATTAGGAGTAACGTTTTTGACAAAGCGGTGCTTTCCAACGGTTCTAGTTAATAAGATGCGGCATATATAGATAGACATTACGTGGTCCGAGTATTAACGTTCATACCCCATCCAACCCTTTCTCCAAGAAGCGAAAACGGGGATGGCTGGGGTATGAAATAAAACCTTAATTGTTTGCATATTGTAAAATTAAAACATTTCATAGATAATTTTAAACAGGTTATTTGTTTAGTAAAAATATGTTTTTAAAAATATCCGTTATAAAACCCTGCTAATATAAGGTTTCCCATCGCTTAATGGAATTAAGGCGATACCTCCTAATGATCTTTGATTTTGTTGGAAGCGGAACTAGCAAATGGCTTTATAAATTAGGAGGGCCGTTTCTGTCAGACGCGCCCTATCCATCGTTTCTAGTAAACGGGATGCAGCGTTTATTGGCAGGTTTGTGACATTATTGTTTCTTTCTGGAGCGAAACTATCAAAAAGACGTATTAATTATAATAGTCGTTCGCAGGTCGTTCGCATGTAGGTCGCTGATACCTGTTCTACGAGAATAGGCGCTATCAAAGGGTTCTAGTCAACAGGCTGTGTCGTTAAGAAGTAAATCCGTCAAGTTTGCCATCTGTGGGTTTAATTTGTGTAATAATTAATTTTATATTAATAGAATGTCAGCGTGGAATGTATTGTTTTTCTGAAATAGCAAGTTCTACATGTTAGTCGCAAGCATCTCGTTTGTACACAATTTATCAATTTTACGTGGGGAATTTCCCAATTCAGTTTTATACAATAATACACATCTTCGTTTGTTGTTTTACGCAACTATAAAATCAAATTAAAAAGACATCCTACCCACAAACATGAATGAAACAATAATATCAACATCTGCAAACGCCACTTTGGGTGCTGTGATTTCTAAAGGACTATTTGTCTTATTTTTATTTAAGCCGATGGTCTATGTCAAATCTGCAATAAGCTAAGTGTGATAGACAGTTGCTAGTCTGCGATGACATAACGAGAAAGCTCTTTTTGAGTTGCATATGTAAATCGTACGTTTTTCTTTCCAGCATCAGCATTAGGGATAGGCAGTGTCGTTGGCAAGGTGTCATTCGGATTTCTTGGTGATGTAAAGCGTTTAGAGACAACGATTATGCACATCGTACCGATCATGCTTTTTGGAACGTTTTCTTTGGTGTACACCTACATTTCTGGTTTCACAAATACGATGATACTGGCAGCATTATTTGGCATGACATCTGGTAAAGTATAAACATATTCGCAGCGTAATAACGATAGCAACACTTTTCTTGCGTACAGCTTCTTTTTTTTCGTCCTTCCTTTTTTCAGCATAGAACCTATTGACGTTAACGTATACGGATATATACATGCCAGTGTCAAATCTCAAAAAAGGTCACAACCAGTCGATAACACGTATTAAAGATGTGCATTTGATAACTTGGTCAAGGTCAAGGGCAGCATAAGACGTGGTCGTATTTGTAATAATCAGTCACTTATCTCATTTATATAGACAGGCCACATGTTTTGATGATTAATTAAATAATCTCTGTTTTAAACATTTTTTCTATACGAACTGAATTATATAATATATTATACATTCAATGGTCGAATAGGACGTGTTTTATGTACAGAACTCTATCTTTATATTGGGGTATTGCTTAAATCCAGCAGGTGTTATGCATTATTTGTTACAAATTATATACTTTGTCATATGCATGGTGGATACGAAACAGATCAAATACGCTGCTGCATTTACGGGACATATATTTAATTGTAATGTTTTATTTACCCAGCAATATGTGACGGTATACACCCGGTTATTACTCTTCAGTTAGTAGGAACAGATCACCTTAGCATAGGCCTTGGAATACTGTACTTTGTCATGAGCTTTACCACTATCCTAGGTGCTCCGATAGCCGGTAAGTGTATCTTATAAATGATATTTAAATGTTCAGCTAGTTACTATATCGATACAGGTAAAACTCTACCTGCTTAAACCATGTATTAAGTCTCCTGAAGTATTGATAGTTCGGTGTAGATTTAAGATGAAACATATGATCAGGTATAAAGGTAGGTATACGTAGATATAAAAGACGGAACGGGAAATGTAGCATTAAAGGACCAAGTCAACCAAACACACACACAGAAACAAACAGCTACTAAGATGAATACAATGCAACATATGCCATCACAAACATAAAAGGCTTGACAATAGGGCTACCGCATTGGAACGGTATTTTGGCAAAAAAGACCGCTAATATAAGTCAAACAAGAAATATGGTATTCACAGAGAACACTCAACCATAAAAACGCTTTTAAAACAAACAACAATAACAAGGAAAATTAGAAGCAAAGTATGAGGCATCATCTATATGAATGGGTAGACAATAGGGATACCGCATTGGAACGGTCAGTGTTCAGGTTCTAGGCTGTGCCAAAGAATCAATCGTACCCTATTGTCATCCCAATAAAACGGGACAGTGTAAATAAATAAATCCCCGCCAGGCTAGATCCTTAACAAACTAGACCGCAATACCCCTTAACCCGCTACATATATATAATGGACTGTTCTTTCTTTGAAATAAAACCATTCAATTTATGTGACAAATGGGTGTTTCGGGGGAAATGACTGATCACAAGCCGGACATTGAAACCCTGATCAGCATGCGAGTTCGGCTTTTATATCCACTTTTACATTGACTTTTCTTTGACATTTTAAATATGCTCTTTTATTTCGGTTTGTAGTGCCGCGAGGATCTACGTTTCCATTGCGTTTGATCGCTGTCAGTAATGCTGTCTTCACCACTATTTGTGTTGTGTATTGCCCTTTTCATTGTATATTTAATTTGCTCTTTCTTTGTGGTATAGTGTGGGTCTACGGTGACATTGCGTTTGGGTGCTGTGATTTCTCATTTTTCTATAGGAACATTTTTCTCATTTTTACAGCGTTAAAACGGGACCTCCATGCTCGATGTCTTCCACTTGCACTTCGTTTATACACATATATGTGCTGACACAATTACAATCTGATTTATTGATATGATTTATTTATTATATAGATAACATCGAATATATGATGTCAATTTCAGGATGGATTGCTGATACCACTGGCCGTTACACAGAAACGTTTTACTATTGTGCGGGGTTATCTTACATGGCAGCCGTAATAGCGATGTTTATTCCCATCTGGAAACGAAAAAACACACACAATCCGTAATAAGTAACGTGATGCAAATATTAGATACATGAACACAATCTGGATAATTTCCAAATGTAATACATGATGTTTAAATAATTGTATTAATTTGTGTTTACCAATAGATTTCCCTATACAAGTGCTATCTGGATCACAGACCTAATAACAAGTAGATTGGACACTATGAAAATTGTGTAAATTTCATGTGGCACAGTTCGAAAATTTCACAAAATATTTCCCAACTTTAAACATACATATCATGAAGAGTTTTATAGATACAAGTTTCATGCAAGCCAAATACCATTACAAATTTAATTTTCTTTCCAATGATAGTATTTTGTTTTCTCTTACATTGAGAGCAAAATAGGAGTTTGACGGAAACTTTGACTATGTCAAAACTTTGATTTTTAAGAGAAACCGAAAAATGATGACATTTTTAGCTTTAAACATCTTTTTATACAATTTCTTACTTTCAAAATAAACATGAATTATTATAATCCCATTTTGCTATTCACTATGAATCGTTTGAATGTATTCTCATCAAAATCAGTGAATAATTGAGAGAGGAGATAGAAGGAAAAGTTAAGGTGCCACGTGATATTTTGGTTATTTTATTGGTTAAGATAGGAAGTTTCCTATCTGTTTATTAATATGTCTGTGTCTGGATACATAACTTTATCTACATAAAATTAGTTATAAAAGTCGATTAGGAAATGTAGCTGTCACAGAAAACAGTCACCACCAAACAACACGCATCCACACCAAACAACACGCATTCACACCAAACAACACGCATTCACACCAAACAACACGCATCCACACCAAACAACACGCATCCACACCAAACAACAACCATCCACACCAAACAACACGCATCCACACCAAACAACACGCATCCACAACAAACAACAACCATCCACACCAAACAACACGCATCCACACCAAACAACACGCATCCACACCAAACAACACGCATCCACACCAAACAACACGCATCCACACCAAACAACACGCATCCACACCAAACAACACGCATCCACACCAAACAACACGCATCCACACCAAACAACACGCATCCACACCAAACAACACGCATTCACAACAAACAACACGCATCCACACCAAACAACACGCATCCACACCAAACAACACGCATCCACAACAAACAACACGCATCCACAACAAACAACACGTACAAGGCAAGCAGAATCACACTGTCTGTATAAATTAGTTTTCCTTTTAAAAGAAACTTAAACAATAAAACAAAAGCAAAAACGTTATCATTACGTTTTTGTAACGTACATGAAAACGGGATAAACACACAGGATTGCAATACGATAGTATAGAAATATATGTGTTTTTTCTTTATAAAAGCAAAATATAATATTGTATATGGCTATACCCTAAATAATATTTAAAATAGCATTGAATTTTCAAATAAAAATCTGTAATCGGACCACAATGTACCAGTCTTCCGAAATCAATGAAAATGTAATGTTGGCAAATATGCCGCTGGCACAGTTGTTCAAAGATCGATTAACTTAACCGAGCGTTAGGTCAAACATTCAAATCACTCTGAATTTTTGAATTTCCTATAAAAGAATATTTCTTCCAGAAACTGAGCATGTGAAGGCATTATGTTAAAAAGAAATGCAAATTAAAACATACTTTGGAAGTTTATAATAACCAAGGATTAAGCTACCCGATCTTTGAACAACTGGGCCAATATGTTTAATTGCTTTTGGAATATTTGCATTAAGTTTGAAGACAAGAAGATGTCATGGACTACCTCTAATTAAAAACTATAAATCAAACTGAATGAATGTTACATTGCGGAATACACTGCACATTATCTTGATATTAAGCTATATCAATAGTAAGGTTCAGCACAATATGTCAGTTGTCGTTTATTCAGCAAATATGAAGTACATTTTTCACTACGTTGTAATTGGAGATAATGGAATGTAACGCTTTGTTGATACCTCGTTAGTGAAAGGAGATATAACAAACCAATAAACATTTGTATATCATCAATTACTTGATCCCGCCTTAATTCCATTAAGCGATGGGAAAGCTTATATTAGCAGGATTTTATAACGGATATTTCGACAATGAAACACGTTTAAAAACACGTTTAAAAGCAATTTTTACGGAAAAAACACCTATTAAATGTTTTACTTGTACAATATGCAAACTTTTTAAACCGAAATTGAGATTGTATTTCACACCCCAGCCAACCCCGTTTTCGCTTTTTGGAGAAGGGGTTGCATGGGGCATGAAAGTTAATACTCGGATCACGTAATGTGTACGATTGTGTATGTTTAGAGTGCAGACACATGCTGTTAAATACAGCCTATTTTTATGAAAGATGATGAATTTATACAATATAAAGTAGATATAAAAATCGAACAGGAAATGTAGCATTCAAGGACGACAGTCAACCACAAACACACAGAGAACCAAAGATAGCTTTGATAAGCTTGTTTTCACATCCTTACCGTTATACATTTTATATTATCTACGTGAACACGTGACCATTAAGAAATAAATACTGTTTAAACCAATATATCTTTAAAATAGTTCTTTGATAACGGGTAAAGATTTTACCATGCTGCCTGTTTCTTATATTTGAAAAAGCTATCCTAGCTAGCTAGACATTAATTGTAACCTAGTAAAATGTTTGATCATGTGTAACCATCTTGAAATACGGTTTCATACTACACGACCGTGTTTAGGTGTTGTCTACATTTAACTGTGTGTTTTATTTAAAATAATACATACACGCAGCCATATCGCTCATAGAATATGCATCGGTATTCAAAAAGTGTTATAGCTATATTGTTCCATCCATATCAAGTTTAATATTCAGTTATATCTATTAAAAACTAACACAAATAAGTATAAAAGTCGAACAGGAAATACAGCTTTCAAAGAACCCAAAAACCCAAAAACACGCAAAAAGACAATCATGAATGGCAATGCTACTAAGCTATAAAGGCATATGACGTCACAAACGCAAACAGGGTTGACAATAGGGCTACCGCCTTGGAACGGTCAGTGGCAAAACATGCCGCTGGGGGTTTATACCATGTTCTAGGGTGCACCAAACTTCACACTCACCCAACTGTCATCCCAGTAAAACGGAACAGTGTAAATAAAGGAATTCCCGCCATGAACTATTATATTTCATTGATCCAGTTTTTCCTTAAACACGTGTGTTTCATATACCATTATTGCTTTTGCCTTCTTGTTTGTCTGTTTGCGTGTTTGTTTCTGTGTTTTGCGGTTGACTGTCCTCCTTGAATGCTACTTTCCCTGTCCGATGTTTTTATATTTCTTTTCATGGCACAATAGTATTGTTTGTGCCGTGTGGCGACCGTAAGAAGTCTCCCCGTACATCCAATCAATATTGTTATTTTTACATCCTACAGGGATTGTATGACATTCATTGATCCAGTTTTTCCTTAAACACGTGTGTTTCATATACCATTATTGCTTTTGCCTTCTTGTTTGTCTGTTTGCGTGTTTGTTTCTGTGTTTTGCGGTTGACTGTCCTCCTTGAATGCTACTTTCCCTGTCCGATATTTTTATATTTCTTTTATCCAGCGCTTTAGACCAGTCGGTCTTGCCATTTTGCCATCTGCATAGTGCACATATACGTAGATTAAGAAATATGTATTTATTTTCGTAATTAGTATTTTATGCAATAATACAGTGCAGGCGCTTTTTGACGTCCGTTTAATTTTTTCCCCGTTAAAATGGATGCAGGGGGAAATACGTTTGAATCTCTAGACACTTTTATCGAGCTCACGGCAATTTTTTTTTCAACAAAGCGCTCGATTCAGTTTTTGATATGGTTTTGGTTAATTAATTCCTTAATATTTAACAAAATGTGTTAAACGAATGTGTTACATCCTTGTACAGAATGAGCTCTTTCCTCTGTCGCAACCTGGCGGTATTTCGATTCATCCAGTACTTTTCGAGATTAGCACTTCCAAATGTTCACGGTCATGTAGATTTTTTTCTTGTCCTATACTTTGGAAGGGCTAATCTAAGAAATTCAACATGAATTTCGGGGAGGAAAATGCCCACTTTGTAGGCGTATGCGCGCTTTTCTAAAACAAAAAGTTAAATATAAAGAAAGTTTAGATATTAAGCAAAAACATACCTGAATCGAGCACTTTATTAATAATAACTCCATAATCGATAAAGAAACTTATAAAATAAGAAATAGGTTTTGCTCTTTTTCCAGTACTCGGTAATCAATGATGAATATATTACAACTCTGCACTTTTCATATCACATCTGATAGATCTATAAATGTTTCAAAATAATATTTTGTGTGTGTGTGTGTGTGTGTAGTTTAATGATAAATAAATTAAAACTCTACTTTTTCCACATTACACCTGACGTTACCGTCGTTATAGGACGGTAGCGTTTGATGTTTGCCAAGCCATTGAGTATTTATTTTTCAAGACAGTCAACCACAAACACACACAGAAACAGAGAACAACTTTAAACCAGGTTCTGCGGTGCACCAAACCTCACTCTTACCCTATTGTCATCCACAAACAGTGTAAATAAAGATATGCCCGCCAGGTTATAATCTTTAACAAACAAGGCAGTCTTAGGCTTTTAAGGCTTCATAACCGCTGCTCCCAACAAAATTCCATTTTTGTTTATTTCGCTCTTCGGGGCATAGTATTTTGTTAGATACTGGGACCAGACGCCGCTGCACATGGGGGAAGCAAAAAGATATCTATGTCCACGCCATATGCATACCATCTTCGGGATGGTTAAAATTATGTACTATTGATTTTATGAATATTGAGTTCTGCTCAACCCGGGCTAGAGGGCGTAAGCGGTAGCTAGCATATTTCACTTTCATTCATGAATAGTCTCAATCAAACTGATATTGTAATATTTCGTATGTGTCGTGTTCGGCCGTTTCTAAAGGTTCACTCTCATACTCTTTAGTATCTAAGGACATTGTTTGTATTGATTCCAAACGCAATTGTATTCATTTTGTACTATACGTCTTTTATATTAGTTTAGATAATGTGGATGTGGTAAGCTACGTTTATTTTAATAACAAATGCCATTGTTTTGCTGATAAATGTATTACTTTGGGAAGTAATAGGCTGACATACGTTAAACTGAACGGTAACTATACGCTTATACATATATTTGCCGCCAAACACATTCATATTTACTGTCTATTTGTCTATGATGGGTTGTGTCACGTAGATTACATCAAGTAAATTACAAACGCCACTGTTTAATACAAAATTGACATTGAAATAGTTGTAAGTTGGTAAATGTTTATCTACAGTCACAAAAGTAATTTATTGCTATTTAGGGAGAAAACATTGTTATTGATTTTTAATTAGCCTTTTAATTTTTTGCCTGGAAAATTGAAACTAGATAGACAAATTCAGCAGGGTCTCTACAAACTATGGATATTTACAAAAAACTGATCGACCCCTTGTTTTACAGGATATTTCGAGCAACAAACTGTAGGTTTTCCTCGAAAAATACGCAAATCCAGGAATTTATACAGTGGTACGGAGACCTTCTGCTTTATATGCAATATCGATCTACACTTCGCTATGCTTAGAAGGAAAAACGAAAATAAACTAAATTAAACAATATTATTACTATGAACATTCCACTGCACACTGTGGCGACGGAATTATGTAATGCACATTTATTAAGAACCATGATACACTTACCGGTCTAATCGTTGTTGTATAATGGTTGAAATGGTAAATATCCCTTTGTAGCACAAGGTATTGATTATGAATAAGGAAAAGCTAGATTAATCTGTTTGTTTTGTGCTTATATAACAAACAGTATTTATCTAAAGTTTTAAAAAATAAAACGATGAATAAATATTAAGCACATGCAACGTTTGCAGAGATTATCTGATAAGTGCGGGTAAAGACCACACACTTTATGGAAGGCATATATTTCTCTGATAAATCAAACTCGATGGCTCCTGGTTTATTTTATGTTACAGTTTGTGTTATTTAGTTGTGTATTCTTCTGTCAAATATCTATTTCATATATCACACGATTAAAGGGTGGGGTTAGATTTGGTTAAAACTGACTGTTTTCAAAAAAGAATGGATATTGAAATGCATACAGGAGAATGTCGGATTTCATTTAGTCAACATTCATACTGATTTCTCGCCGATAAAAATGATACAAATTAATGGCGTTATAATCAATGACGTCATTTTGACGTGACATCATCGGTAAGCACATCGATAACCATGGACTCATAAATCAAAAATTGGGCAAAATTGCTTCACTAAAAACGCCATCGAAATGCGGATACATTGTGCTATCCTGGTACTACGCCTTATGCATTTAATTTTTCTTACCGAGACTATGTAGCACTTCAAATTGTACCCAAAATGAGCCAGTTATGCATTTGTTTTGTTCAGGCATTGACACATGTATGACGTCCACCAGTAGAAACTATATTAAGCGAAACTATTTTTAACAAAATGAAAGGTTTTTATTTCAATTTAAAAAGAAAATGTGTTTCGGTCCTAGTTTCGTACCTTGTTCCGCACACTCTGCATCCATCAGAGTGTAGCTTCCATACTTGGCAGTGTGACCTGGAGAGAAGCAGCGGGCATCTCCTGCAACCTTCACTGGTCTGTCCCGACAATATTTAAGTATCTGCGTCTGGGTCCTGTCGATAGCTGGTAAAATGAATGACCGCTGAAACCTTGAATAAGTCCTTGGGGCTATCATTAATACATTGACAAATTTAAACATATTTAGCGCTTTTGTAGTTGAGGCACCACTAAACATAATCGCTCCCGACACGAGCAGGTTACCAAGTGGGGTGTGGCTTACTACTGGCTGGCTATTGCATAATCTCCTGTGGCCAGCTTCACAAACTGTCTCAACACTCAGCATTGACCCTATCACTTTTCGTTTTACTATGTTGCAAACACCAGTACTTATTGTACAAAACAGAAAAAGATTTCTCAAACAACTGTCAAAGATGACGTATTTTCTTTCATTCATTACAACTGGCTCGTCACCGCCCACTTGTCTGTCCCTGCAAACAATGATTGATAAAAAACGTGATTTAGCAGTAGTATAAAAAGTCAAATCGTACAGCGTGGAAAAAAGAGCAAACGATGTGTGTGAAGTTTTATGGATATAGGTCAAATACTTTTCAAGTTATGGACAAGGTTAGGTTGCAAGTTAAAGTGTGATCGACGAGAAAGTGATCCCTAAGTGTCTGCCATGCTACGCAGGCGACATAAAGTGAAGATCTAGGGCCTTGAAATCACGATCATCTTACCAAAAATCATCCTCAATTGCGACATCTTCCTCACTGTATGTGTTGTCGTTCTCGACTGCTTCCCAATCTGGATCCAGGTCCGATTCTTCCTCATACTCCATGACGTCTTCATCACAGGCTGATGGTCTGTTGTCAGGGTCTGGAGACTGGTTGCCTTTCTCTATTGGTTCAGGCATGGTTGAATCAGGGCCAGCAAGAGTACATATTGTTTGTGTAATCGCCGTCATTCCAGTGTCTGTTGTCTTGGGCCTAGCTTATGACGACTTATCTGCTGTAGGCTTCTTCTACATTGTCTGTAAATAACCACAAGATTAACATTTTGAAATATTGTCAAAAATGTTGCAGAACTGACTACCTAATAATAATTTTAAATTCTGACAAAATCAATGAGCTGTTA